>JASTWL010001759.1:5000-23192 GCA_035220575.1 Temnothorax rugatulus | reverse complement strand
ATACGTTATTAAGATGTCTTGTTCCTACCTGTTATCAGATGTTACGCTGTAAGATGCTTTTGCTGTGTATACACACCCTGTATGTGCTCTTTTGACAGCTGTCTTAACCTCTCACTACAGCTCACTGCTGGTCACGGCAGCTCCCTAGACGCAGTGGCTCGCAGGTCTCTAAATATTCGTGCGTTCCAAAACCCATCCAAAAAAAAGTGTTGCAACCTTTAAGTGAACGACTGTACGTACAGTTACATAGAAAAATCCACTAACTACCGCGCTCTTAGATGGTCTTATTCTGTACATAAGGGTCGTCATTTAGTAAAACCAGCACTTAATGGTTGCCCCTGATGGATATATTTTGGACATTCATGGTCCATACTTTTGCCAAGACTTTAGACTTTAGACACTTTAGACACGCCAAGCGAGGTAAGAGCAAGTGTATGCAAATTTTTAGTCTTGTTTGGGAAACGCAATCTCGGCATCGTTCCAATCTGCTCAAACACTTTTTTTTTTGTACGCGTCATAATTTCCGCTTTCATCGTTGTTACAGTCAATTTTGTACGTTTACAAGATGCGTGACATGTATGAATGTATACTTTTTACAGAGGACGCAGGCAGTGCAGCAAGAGCGGCTGGCACGGTGGAAAACCAGACGGCGGGACAAACACAAGACGATAAATCCATCAATTTTGTAGACTCTGTCGCCTCTGACATGTTGCGACACGTAGTGACGAAAGCGGCGAATAAAGTGCTCGCGGAGCAGCAAGTCACCGCGGATACCGAGAAGGTTTCACACAACATTGCATCTCAAGTGATGCAGAAGCTCAGGCTAACCTTGTCCTCTGGTTCCTGCATTCCGGCTATACGACGCAGCAATGCTACATCGACGATGGGACAGCATGTTGCGATTCCCCCCGCATACATGTCGACCAGGGAGAGCAGAGTGGCTGCGAAACGTAAATTCTCCTCGCCAGACAGGAATACTGAATCATGGTCGTCGAGCATCGTTTGGGAATCGAGCGACTGTCAAACTACATCCACAGTTGACACGTATAAACTCGGCGCAATAATAAATACAACCGCTCAGAATCAACAAAGCAATGTACCAGCGACAGTTGAAGTGGATACTTTATCCTCAATATCGTACGCAAACGAAAATTCCAACGATTGGCAGTGTAAATTTAGGGAGGAATATTGTCCGAAATCTAAAAAGAGATGGAATAAATTCGTCACTGAAAGGAGAAATAGATCACCGTTAAAAACGATTCAACAATTTTACAACACCACTGCGAGTCCCTATGATTATAAATCTGACACGACAGACGAAAGTGATGGCTCGAATCACGCCACTTTTGCAGCATCAAGACAAGAAGCTGAAACGTCGACCGACGACGAGGACTCTCGAGATTCTTTTCTCGATATTGAGCCTAGGTTATCCGAATATGAATTTATGGAAAATGCATGTACGGACGAATGTGACGCAAGTGTAAAAGAGTCGAAACAAACGGAGATTGTCAATGTAGAGGACAAGGAAAACCTGCCATACGCAGCACAAGTTGATATTGCGGACAAACAAACGAGCGATAAAGATAATAAAGTACATGCCAATCATTACGATGCTAAAACGGGAGATGTAAAGAGTGACGATAGATTGCAACAGCACGAAGCAAGTGACGAGATGAAAAAATTATCGGAGAAGAGAGATGAGTCTGCAAGGCGGGATAAAGAAAAGGAGACAGACGAAGATTATGGTAAACGTAGGGTCGAAGGAGACACGAAAAGTCGTCACAGTTTTGATGAGAGGGACAAGGACAAATCTCGGCACAAGTCAAAATCTACAGACAAGCATCCTTCTTCCTCCTCTGGCAGAGTCAGAAATGAGGAAAGAAAAAGTAGCCGCCGCGATAATAATCAAGACTCTATACATAAAGGTAGAAAACGTTCGCATTCGAGCAAACCTGTACATACTTGTCTGAAAAAAGATGAAAATGATGATTGCAAATCATCCGGCCAGCGCGACAAGCCCAATACATCAAGTTTGATTTCTTTCAATTTCAAATCGAGTAAACGCACGTCTGGGAAAAGTGATGGGAAGCGTCGTCGTTTGGAAGCCAGTCAAAGATGCAGCGACTCGCTCGGAAATTCCAACAAACACACGGACGGCAGCAGTGAAAGGAAATTATGTGATGGATCCGACGGGCCTGTAGATGGTATACACTCTTTCGTCGACGACCCCAATAAGATGACGGAAGAAACTTGGTAATTGTGCGATTCCAATCACAATGTACTGAAAGAGTGCCAGAGAGTTTGCCAGGTAAATAATCTTTATACATTTATTACATAATGTCAAATCATTTTCTTGAAAAAGACCATCAAATGTTTGATTTATATAAATCTCTCGTCGCTACATGTGCCATTTAATTTTTGCATTCCGATTGAAATTTGAATCTCGATTCAAGATGTTTGAAATTTCCTCGATTCACCCAAAGAGAAATTGAAAATTGACAATAAAATGACAATTTTTAATTTAAACTCTACACGCAACATTACGGTTTACGGCTGTACATATATAGATGTGTTTTGTTTTGCAGGAAAAGCGAGCCTCGTCGGACTGTCCGACATTGGTATCGGTTAAAACGTCTCTGAGGGAGGACAACACTGAGAACGTGGAAAAAGTCGGTGAGAAGAGAGTCGCGCATCCTTCGACAGCCACAAGTGTCACCAGACAACTAGATCCTAGTCAGCCACCAAAAAAGCTTACAACTCTGCAAGAGAAAATGTACGAGCGACGACGTTTGATGAGACGACAAGCAGCAGCGGTCACGGGAATGGCCACGGAAAAGGCGACAAATGTCAAGAGCGAGGTGGATGAAAAAACAATAGCGCAAACTGCGCAAAGCGGTGTACACGCTGCTCATACAGCACAAGGGGTAAGTTGTAATTACACGTGGTAATCAAGCATAAAATATACCACGGTGTAGTCGTCGCCCCTGTCCTGTACATGTTGAAAACTTGATGGAATAGATATTTTATAGAAATCAATTTGTGCGCAGGTACCTCAGCTCGTCGTGCGTCCAGAACCATTGCTGGTCGCTGTCGAAAAGTTTCCCCTAAACATTCGTCAGTATTACATTAATGTAATGCACGCGTTATGCGTGCAAATTTATACAAATAGCGACGATGACGCGGCGCAACGAGCCGTCAGAGAGGAACTCGCGTGTCACGAGAGATGCAAGGAGCTCGCGGTATACAAGCAGTCATGCATGCTGACGGCTCAGAAACTAAAAGAGCAAGTGGATCAAAGCAACGCGACCCGTGGCAAGTTTGTCGGTTCGAGCTGTGGTATGGTAATGTCCCATGAAGTCCCTGTTGTCGTCGTCGCTGGCAAATCTAGCGGTTCTTGGAGTATAGTCAAAAGCAAGAAGAATGTGATGGATTTTAAAGGACCAGCGTTCTACAACATGCTCAAGAAATGGATCCTGTCGGAGCAGCAGCTCAGGGATAACGGATTTCCACGTCGACATCCAGACGGTACAAAGGTGAGGAAGAAAACAATATAGATGGTATGATGCATGAATGAAAAAATTGACATTTGTTTAGATTATTAGAAATGAATGTGAATGAGCGAGATGATTAGTGTAATAATGTATTTGTTTCTTCGTTGGAATTAGAACGCAGCATTTCATCTCCAAACAAAATTGCGTTTCACCTTACAGTGCAGGGCCATGCAAAGGTGTATGCGAAGAATATTTGGAATCGAACCTACTTGTCCAAAGTGTCTAATGAGAGAATATGTACCCGATGTGGTCAAGCGTACATGGTTGACAGACAGGGCTTTGCTGTGCGGCGAGAAATTTGTGTATATCATTGGGGCAGAAAATTTACGGTTAAAGAAGAAGGCAGGTACAGTTGTTGTAAGCAATACGACTCTGCTATTGGTTGTTGCGATGCCGAAACGCACGTATGGGACTATACGGACCGTGATAATCTTGATGGTTACGTTGCAACAGCATCGAAAGGTATTTTCCGCTTTTCCGCTTTTCCGCTTCAATCTCTCTGTCCCAACACACGGCTCGAATCTTGCTATTTTACCACGCATTCAAATGTATAACGCAATAATTTTGTTTTCACGCTCAAAGATGGTCCTCCCGACGAACAAGGTGTTTACGCACTCGACTGCGAAATGTGCTACACCACACAGGGTTTGGAATTAATCAGAGTGACGATTGTCGATCAGGACTGTAAGGTGCGGTACGATACGTTGGTCAAGCCGCAGAACCCGATTATTGATTACAACACAAGGTAAGCTGTGATGGAACATTGAATATTCAATTACATTTGCGTATTTGAATGTTTGTCAAAGTGCCTATTACTTAAGCTCGCGCGTTCTTGCGTTCTTTGTTGTTTGCAACAAGTTGAACAAGGATGCAACACGCGCTTTTTGCATTTGGAGCGTGATTGTGGAAGGCGCGCAATTTCGTATTTTATATTGACAAACTCTACAATTTATGTATACGACAATAATGTTGTGCTTCATACGCTAGGTTTTCGGGAATTACACGAGAAGATTTGAGGAATGTGACAACGACCATATCAGATGTACAAGCTACGCTCCTCAACATGTGCTCAGATGAGACAATCTTGGTGGGTCACAGTCTTGAAAATGACTTGAAAGCTGTAAGATTGATCCACGGTACGGTGGTGGATACCAGCGTCATGTTTCCGCACAAAAACGGATATCCGCAAAAAAGGGCGCTGAAAAATCTCTGTGCCGATCATCTTCAAAAGATTATACAAAATGATGGCAAGTTTGATTTTTCTCACACAAAAGAAACACGAAATAATTTTCTACAATCAAGTTGACCAACATGAGGAAAAATGTGTAATAATTTGTATTGCAGTTTGCGGTCATGACAGTAAGGAGGATGCCGTCTCTTGTATGGAGTTGATTCGCTGGAAAGCGAAGGAAGAAGCAAAATTACGCTCATTTTCACAATAACAATGACGCGGTACAGAATAAAAGGGGCGGCCAGCCCGGAGTAAATGCACTACTTTTGCAATCGAGTGGTCCCCCCACAGTAATAATTTGATATTACAAATATATTATTATTACTTGTTCGTCCAATATAAATATTTATACACAATTAGCCTATGCGGTATTTAAATCATTACTTATAAGTTTATATAGATGAGCGTGTATAGTTGTAAAATTAATAACATTATACAAGTGCGTAATTTATGTCACGGTTGCAATTTACTTTTATTTTTTTATTTTTTTTATTTTTTTATTTTTGTATTTTTTTATTATTTTTTTTTTTTTACATTTTTTGGGATATTGAAATTTTATGCCGAGACTCGAGTGAAACTTGCATTGTAGTTGTATTGTCGATATGCGCACATGTGTGTACATTGTGTATTTATATATGTTAAAACTTGTACATTTAGACAAGTTGTACATTCTGCACATATTTTATATACTGTGTTACATCTTGTGTACAAATGTATAATAAACACTCGTTGCCTTTGACCTGCAATTTTTTTTCCAACTACATGTTGACCTTTAGCTAGAATGTAATGGTATGTGCAACATTTATTTTCGTCTACATTAAAAGGTGAAAATCCTACGATAACGGACATGTTAACTGTGAGTACAGATGCGAAACACAACAGGTGGAACACAATCCAAACACAGTGTGAAAAATTTTCTCAATTTCGACACGCGTCGTGATATTCAGATAAACATTATCATACTCTTCCTTGTGTATCATCATGATTTGTCAATATTACGTAGCTTTAGAACGTGATACATTGCTTTTTTTATTATTTTACCGATTCAACCGTGCACCGTAAGAGATCCTTGCAAAGGATCAATAGTAAATCAAAGACATATATCAATGATGTTGTACATTTTTTTATGTATGTAATGTATGAATATATTTTTTTTTTCTGTAATTGAGATTGTATATTATCGATGAACAATACACTTGTCTTGCGATTAAAGTATTGAAAATGAAAAATACACACTTTAACACATTTACACACGTATATATATATATATATATATATATATATATATATATATATATATATATATATATATATATACGACAAGTATTAAACTTTTTAAAGCGCGTCATCTAACCCATGTACTGTAATAAAACTAAACAAATTTTCAGCGTGATGCGCAACTCTCTCTTCTTGAATCATTGTCGCTTGCGGTTATTCTGCACAAACGACTGGTAGTCTTTATATTTAAAATTGGCGCACTTTTGCATGCCCGTTCGGCCACTGAGCATGCGCATGTAGCCGCCAGGGCATGTTGAGTGTTGCTTCATCATCTCGTCGTCGGTAGGAGACAGGAATCGTAACCCCCCCGATCCCCCGTCAACTTTTCAAGGTTAAAGGTACGTTTTCATGGGCAGTGAAATGCTGCAGCAGCAGCGAGCAGCAGTTTAATAACTTTCTAGAAATTACCAAGTAATTTCTAGAAAAGGCTAAAAGTTGTAGGAAAGTTTAGTAATTTTCTAGGAATTTTCCAAGAACGTACTAAACTGCTGCTCGCTGCTGCGCAGCATTTCACTGCCCATGAAAACGTACCTTAACATTTCGCTTCGCGGGGCAGAGCCCCCCACACTTGTGTTTCCACCACATTCAGTCGTTTTTTTTGAGCAAAAACGCGTCGATTAAGCGCAAGTTTATCAAAATTGGAGGTGAGGCCCCCAAAGTAAATAATTATCACCGATTAATTATATAGATACGCATGTACATTTGCATTTATGCCAAACCAATATCAATTGCACTGTGCAATATTTATAATTTTTATTTACAGTATAGAGTATAAACTATAGTCGACTAGTATGTAGATAGAGTACAGTGAGTAATGCAACAATGTGGGCGTAATCACGTAATGCATAGTCTTGGAGATGGATGCGTGTCGAGTTTTGGATTATTCGACGGCGACACAATGTGGAATACGAGCGGCAAGTTTGGTTATGTCTACATGTCTGTTTCTTTCAATACCAGAATACAAGTTGAGCTGAAAGTTTAGTTGTACATTGTCGTATTTATTGCTGTCTAATCAAGCTGGGGTTATGGAGTTACCAGTAAGTCACCTGATAATAATAATATAAAGGAGTTTCCCGTCACACGACATGTGACATGTGATGCAAACACGTTCATTAATTATGTTATCGTAAAATAATCGGATCAGAGTAATTGACGCGCGTGCGTGCGTGCGTGCGTGTATATGCGTGTTGAAACATTCAGTTTTAATTTTTGGTGCCGATTGCATACGTAAACAACAGTCTGTAGACGTCTGACGTCGTCACGCGACGGGATATCATTGGTCTGTCAATTTACAGATGTACATTACAGGGTACAAGAGACACAGACCCGAATACGTGACGAGCTCCTCTTACATCTTTTACTCAAATACTCGGCTTTCTTCTTATGGGGGGGGTGGGGGGCGGGGGGGGGTGGAATTTTGGGAGAATCCAGTCGCGTCTCTTTAGGTATGGGCTGTGGTGGTAGAATATTGGCCCTGCCTGTATAAAACAGCCTGTACATACAGCACTCTACCACTTGGTTGCAAGTACGTCGAGTTTTGCACTTGTAATGTTGCGCGTCATTCTCTGTCTGCATTTCCCGTCTACATCTCTCTTTCATATTGCGATGACATTTTTAGATTGGAACCAGTAGTGAGTGAGTCTACCTGCCAATTTCCTAGACGGATTTGCCACGCGATGCTCAGCGCTGTGTACAACTCTGTACGATTGTGCGAGACCCGGGGTAGACGTAGCTTCCAGTAGGTGATGTGCGACTATATCGTTATTCGGCAAGCATCGAGTGTATCGACGAGGCATGTTGGACCTTGGAGTAGGGGGGCTTGGATAGATGGGCTGATGGCGGTGCATCGACCAGTACCCCGGGTAAAGCCAGAGATTATGGGAGAGAACAAATGCAGAGGCTGGCAAAGCTCGTTGGCAGCAAGCACAGAAATGGACAAATGAATCAAATTGATTGGCTGGACAAATGTACTTTGAGGGAGATTGAATTTAATCATAGAGAGAGAGGGAGAAGAGAGCGTCGAGATACTTTTTAGTTGACGATGAAACTTGCAGAGGTAACGACGGACAGTGTACCGGTACGTATATATATATAGATACGTAAAATGTTGTACGGATGCAAAACATTTGTACAACCAGATGAATTATATAATACATTCATTTCATTTGATTACAGTATTTAATTTTACATTGTGAAAAAGATGGCGGCGACGACGTTTTTCAACATTTATTACAGCCAGATTATGTTGTTGTGACGCTTCCTGACTACGAGATTTCACAAGTGAGGTCTTACAAAGATAAATGATGCGGTATGTCCCAAACTCTTGTATTTCGAGAATAACACAAGGTTTAAATTTTTATCTTTTCCTTCAGGCCAACCTCCTTGTGGAGGAAAACTATAACAAAATTGGCGCGCAGCTCACGTAGCGGCGGTAATACTCGCGGATTGAAACCTACCGTGGACCGTGCGGAATGTCTTTTGCACGATATTGGGATATCCTCCGACAATCGCGCTCAATCTACCGAGACACGGGATTTAATTTAAAAGTCTAGATGTATTTTTTTTTCTCCACTCGGATAAAGGCGATGATCAAGTTTGTCTTGTGCGTGTGCACGGGAACGTGTCGCCGGTGAGGAACGTCGTCAAGCCCTGGAGATGCAAACTTTATGGGCCCCGCACCTGACCAATGCATACAGAGACTGCAGAGAGACAGTAATTTGACGCGAAAATGCAAAATAATCAAATGTCAATGTAAACGTAAAAAGCGACTAGGCTTTAATGAATATCGACAATGTATATTTTTTTATAAATTTCTCGAAAACTTGACACTCGATTGCGCAATCTCATTTTCATTTTTCTCTTCTTTTCACTTTGGTAAACGATGTCGTCTATGCTCTCTCTCTTTCTCTCTTTCTCTCTCTCTCTCTCTCTCTCTCTCTCTATTTTTCTCTCTCTCTCTCCCTCTCTCTCTCTCTCTCTCTCTCTTTTCCACTACTCTCTCAACAAAAGTAAGATGCATCAAACACGCAGTATTTTGTAATTTGCAGGCAAACTCGTTCACATCAATTTTGGGGCTACATTTTGGAGGATCGTGACCCCAGGCCGTGTTGCCGCTCCCGTATGAAACTCTGCAAGGACATGGTCGAAGCTATCTAGGCAGCGTCTAGTTTTGAACATTATCGCAAATTCCGGAAGCAATGTTACACGGCACATTTCTACACATTTGCGTAGGCATGCCAATTTGATGATGAATCTCTTGTCGTTGATGGTAGACGCGCGCCAGTGCGATATCGCCCTAAAACCGGACAAAGCCGTAAAGAAGATTGAGGATAAATTGCGATTGGACTTGAGCGACCAAGAGAGACGGTGCACCACGTGCACAATCTTTCAGACTCGTCGGTCAACCCCCGCGCGGTAATGGCTGTGCTGATGGAGCAACACTACAAATTTGCCAAATATTGGATCGAGTTTTGAGCCAAAACCACAATGTACAGCGCCGAAATTATGCAGATTTTGTTTTTTTTATTTCATTTTTTTTTTTTTTTTTTCGAATGACAATCTATCGTTGAATTGTATATATATTGAGCAATCACAGTGCGTTTCCAACATGATGATTGAATTTTTTACATTTTCCGAGCATTTCAGATGGAGTAAATGTTTGATAACAATTACATTTTTCTCGCCTGATACCTATTCCATCGAGTTGACACTGCTACTATATTCAAACATGCACAAATGTAATAATTACGAAATGTACAGACGAATAATAAAGAAAAAATATATATATATAATGCGCGACATTATGACGTATGACGACTTGTCAAAATTCTAACAAACGCGCCTAAATGTGAGAATGCAATTTTTCGTACACTATTGTGAAATGTCTGGTTTATCGCAGCAGGATATCAGCGGCAGAGAGGCGGCAAAACATATTCATTGCACATGTAATCAGTTGTGTAAATACTCGTATATTCATTTTGTTCTTCATTACAAGTGTATGTGGTGCACACAATGGAAATAAATCTTGATGGATGATATTGCTAGTGTTGAACATATTATCGACATGTGATACGCACAGGAGAGTTACCCTACTCGTGAGTGTGCCAAGTCTGAAATTAATAAAATCAACAAATACAGAATCATGTACTTGGTCTCATCAGAGAAAAAGTTTCTCTTTTCGTTTAAATAGAAAAATATTTAGCTATACATTTTACCATCTTGCAGTATCACATGTGCGTCTGCAAATATACACGCATTTTTTATGTAACTTTAAAAATTTTTTTTTTTTTTTTTTTTTCATACACACGTGCACTTGCATACGCATACGTCGAAAGAAATTGGAGTAATTGCAAAACACGAGCAATTTAGTGTGCTTCAAGTTTTCTCAGGTTTCTCTCTCTTATGCGCAACGATCTCTGTTTGACGAGCTACGTTTGACACGAGAATAAAAAAGAAATTTGCATCATTCAACATCAACACGCGACATGTACACGCGTGACCGTAATTATAATCGCCAACAGGAAATAAAAACATTGATTAATTTTTTTTTTTTGCAACGCAATACTGCAATAAAGAATATCATTTTCGCGCGACATTTTGATTGAAATTTGCCTTGCTTGAAGATTGCACGGTCAAAATGCCCAACAAAGATTTCCAGCTTGTTTTGCAATTACAATTTCTTTGCGTTTACAAACGTTCTTTCCGGGCTCAGTTAGGCACGTGTCAAGCATGGCAGATTTTGCAACAAATTAAATCTCTGTTCGCTTTCGTCACATTAATCGCGTCTCATTAGTATGCAAGGTACACTTTATACAAGTGAATCAATGAGCACACTTTCATCTTCCACATGTACATGTACACTCTACTACGACGACAAATTCCAGTTTGTATTGGCTCTATAAACTAAAAATAAAACTAGTAGAGAATGATTCTCGTTTCATTCGGAGCATTGCACGCATTCTACATTGCGATTCTCAAATCGCCAGTCAACAATTGCACTCTTCACATTGAGCAAAATGAGGCACGGCGCAACGCTTTGTCGACGAAAAGATCAAAAGTTTTTAAACGATAGACCGAGACGCAGTCTCCGTTTTTTTGCACACACGTACACTTGCATACGCATACATCGAAAGAAATTGGAGTAATTGCAAAACACGAGCAATTTAGTATTTTTCAAGTTTTCTCAAGGTTTCTCTCTCTTATGCGCAACGATCTCTGTTTGACGAGCTACGTTTGACACGAGAATAAAAAAGAAATTTGCATCATCCAACATCAACACGCGACATGTACACGCGTGACCATAATTATAATCGCCAACAGGAAATAAAAACATTGATCAATTTTTTTTTGCAACGCAATACTGCAATAAAGAATATAATTTTTGTGCGACATTTTGATTGAAATTTGCCTTGCTTGAAGATTGCACGGTCAAAATGCCCAACAAAGATTTCCAGCTTGTTTTGCAATTACAATTTCTTTGCGTTTACAAACGTTCTCTCCGGGCAAAGGTAGGCACGTGTCAAGCATGGCAGATTTTGCAACAAATTAAATCTCTGTTCGCTTTCGTCACATTAATCGCGTCTCATTAGTATGCAAGGTACACTTTATACAAGTGAATCAATGAGCACACTTTCATCTTTCACATGTACATGTACACTCGGAGGATATGTAGAGTATAAATAGAGTATTTATATACACGTAGTATTTATATATATATATAGTTTGTATTGGCTCTATAAACTAAAAATAAAACTAGTAGAGAATGATTCTCGTTTCACTCGGAGCATTGCACGCATTCTACATTGCGATTCTCAAATCGCCAGTCAACAATTACACTCTTCACATTGAGCAAAATGAGGCACGGCGCAACGCTTTGTCGACGAGAAGGTTGGACGAGTCTTTAAACGATAGACCGAGACGCAGCATCCGTTTCTTGCGTTTTCATCGAATCGCATGGGGCCGAAAATTGTGATTATATAATTATATATAGTGACAAATATTGTGCTCTTTGTTTCTCAGAGGCATAGCAACTGAAAACGGCTGTCGCAGATGCAAGAGAGTGAATGAAATTAGCGACAAAACATTATCAGTCTCGATTAAATTACTATTAAAGATTTAAGAGCAAAATCAGGGCCCGTCCCCCTGGCCGCCAGGTTTGTTGCGCGGTTCCGTTTTGTTTGAAACAATCACGTACACGAGTTGTCACCTCTTGAAACTGTTGCAAATAATAATAATAATATATCGGGCAGTGACGTCGGGGATTCAGGTTGTACGACAATCAAGTAGGAGAATCTCTGGCAAACGCCGTTGTCGTGGATAGCAGGGTGTTTTGTGCTGATGACCGACGTGTTTGGTATCACACGCTGAACGAAGCAATGTAGCGTTGTTTGCGTGGCGGGGTCCGGGTAGCTCCACTCCTACAAATGTCACTGACACTCTGTGTACACTCGTTTGACATGTTGAGACACAAGCGCGAGTATTGTGGTGCGTTACTAGAAAGAGAGAAATAAACATTTCAAGTGTGACACATTTTCTTAAAATATTGCAAGTTGGTCACATTCCGTTTAGGTCCTTGGGACGAAAAGAGGAATGCATCAGTCGCAAACGAACGCTTCTTCCGCACCTGTTTACGCGGTATCCTCCTTTTTCTTTTTCGTCGGTATCGTTTGCTTTCCGTCGTCGCCATCGTCATTATCGTCATCGTCATCGTCGTCATTACATTGGGCGAAACGTTTTCGTTCCCTCCTTTCTTCCGATTCCGTTGCCGTTTCATCCAGTGGCGAGTCGTAAGAGACGAGTGTTGGGCTTGATTGTATGCTGGTATCATCCGGTACGTAAAATGATTCCTATAATCAAAATATAAAATACATTGTTTTAATGTTTCATTTACATGTGTATATATATATATATATATATATATATATATATGTGTGTGAAAAATTAAGCGGCTTGCGCGCACGCGAGCAATTGTATTCACAATTGTTGTCGCTAATTTTTAAGATATTTATCGCCATGTTTATTAAATTTTGCGCAATACATTCGGGCGACATACGTACGTTGACGAGTGACAAAGTTTCCGATCGTGGTGATGATTGCGACAAGATCCTCTTGTTTTCCAACGATTTCACCGAGCTGTGAAAATATAATTCCTCAACCTTGTCCAAAGCTTGAGCATTCTTCTCTATGATTGTGAGAAACTCTTGGTCGGAATCATTCAAAAGATTGTCCTCTAGGGTATCTGCTTCAGCTTCAACGGCAACAGCAGCAGTATTATTACTCGAATCGTGTTTGACGAGAAAATTATTGGTATCGTCGTCGTCGTCGTTGTCGCTCGGGAATCCTTCCGCCTCCGGATCACGCGAAACTCGTCGTGTAATCCGTGACTCCATTTTCGTCCCCAAGTTTGGAGGTTGATATCTGCGCACAAAAAATCTTCTTTAATCGACAATTGTACATAATAATCAGACACATCCATCACAACCTCGGTACACGTACAATGCGTTCTCTATCCCGGTGATTTCGGTGAAGGACAAGACACGGAAAATTACTGTATCGATTGTTGCGTGTGTGTGTGTGGACGTAGTCGATTATTCGTTTAAACTGTAAATTGCGCGCCAGTGTACAATGGAGTCGCGTCTCCTTTTCTTTAGCGAGCGAACAATGGAGCATCGAGTGAAAGAGGTCCATAGGTGGCGCGCGCATACACGTGCGGTTGCGCGGTTCCATCCTTGAATTTTCATTCACAGCCAATGGTGGCGCGCGCGTTCAGCAGACACACACACACACACAACTGTTGAGTTTGTCTGCTTATCATCACGACGACATTGTGTGCGTTGATTGGTTGGTTCTAAAAGTAAGGGCCAATCACGTTCGACTATTACTCACTGGCTTCATCTGCTAAACGCGCTGAATTTTGATCAACTAGATGTATATAGACAATCTACATTTGCGAGCGTGTTGCCTTTCTGGGAAAAAGTGGGGATATAATACATTGATGGGTGCGCAGGTTTGGAGAGAGAGGGACAAGTGAAGCGATCAATTACGATTGAAATCAATCACATTTGCACACACACGCACACACACACACACACACACACACACACACACACAATACACACACACACATGCACAGATTTTTAAGGTTACTCTACAGGTTGATTTAGATGGTAATCTTTTGGAAATTGACCAATCACCCGTCGATCATTCCCCTCACATTCGAGTATCAATATCACATGGTATTGTATAATGTAGGGGTAATAGCGGACAGTGTGCGCGCGCGATTGTTGAAGGGGTACCATCTTATTTGGATGTACAATGTATGAATCGTACAGCAGAATCATTGATTGCAACAATTGTATCCCGATTATTGATCAATTATTCGGCTCCAGTTTGGCGACTATATGATTGGTCAATTTCTGCTCAATCACCATTTGACAATTTGCATTGTGCATGCAGCGGCACTAGTAGCAGCAGCAGCAGCAGCAGCAGCAGCAGCAGCAGCAGCAACAGTACCAACAGCAACAGTAGCAACATTACCTTCAACGTTTATTTGCAGGATTACCATCGGTTGACCAATCACGGAATACAGCAGTGATTTTGCACAGAGGGTAGCTTTCACATGTTGGACGTAAAAATCGCCGGTCCGTTTGCAAGAGGAAGAGTTAAATTGTGGAATTTGTTCCACGACTGGTAATGTGGGATGTCTCCTTCACGCTCGAATGCCGTACAAAATCTGTCGAGAATATCACGCTCGAGTTTTTTCCAATCCTCGCGTATTTCAAGCAATTTGTCTGCGGTCACCTGTACAGAATTGAGAAATAAACAGAATGCAATGAGTGACATGATGTGTATAAATAGGTAGAAAATAAACATTTCACACATGATGCGCGCACGCGCACACGATATGTCACAATTGTCCAGTTGTGATGTAATGAAACACTTGCAGGTATTGCGGACGATGGTGATGGTTTGTGTCGAATTGACCGAATTCATAAACCCAATTGTTTACCTCTATTGATATCTTTGACAGTTGATACAATCAGATTGGCGGGGGGATTAGCCAAATTTTTTTGTTTCGCCAATCTCTTGTCGTTGTCGTCGTCGTCGTCGTCGTCGTCGTCGTTGTCGTCGTCGTCGTCGTCGTCGTCGCTTTTCAGGGACTCGTACAAATCTCGTTTATTGGACAATTTATCTCCTTCTTCTTCAGTCTGTAATTGATGCAAAATTCTCTACATGTATTTTGTGATAAAAATGTAATTTTTCAACTTTAGCTACATCATTTGTTGTTTGATATATATTTGTGTCATTATTAATATCGGCACGGCAGAATTTATGGGAAATAAATTATTCCTTTACCGAATACGCTTGGATACTTACATTGGAGAAAAACACTGAAATGGAACGAGAACGGAATTGCCTTTGTGAATCGTCAACTGCAGTTTTATCACCTCCAATTCCTTTTTATTGCTAGTAGTGGCGCGCGAGTCGTCGTTGTTGCTTCAATTCAACCCTCTCTCGGGTTAATGGACCTGGTGGAAAACGTGACAATGTAAAATTGAAATTTAATGAAATGAATTTAGGAAAAGGGGAAAAAGGAAATGCGTAAAATGGCACGGCTACGTTTCGCTGTTTCATCTACAACAGTTTTCATTTTCATAAAACTACCACCTGATACTTTGGAGATTAAATTTCGAATAAAAAAAAAAAATTAATCAAGCTCCAGTTTTATGTGTTAAACAAGAGAGTGAATAAATTACATAAAAGTTTAACGTGTTGAGAAATCAGCCGAGGAAGCAAGCGGGATTGCCAGGTAATCGCGGGTTCGATTCCAAACTCGAGGGAGTGGATTAGTGTGGTTGAGGTTAGAGGTCGAGGAATGGTGTATCTCGTTGCACATACAAATCAATTCACGACGCTTCCCCCTTGGCGCCTTCTTCAACAGCTTCGTCAATTCCTTCACGCGTGAGGACGGGTCGGCGGCGATCGTGCGTCCGTCGTATTTGTCGCGAATCACAAAAAGTATAGCACTGATGACGGTCGATTAGCGTCTTATGATCGCCATTCAGGTACGAATGTACGAGCGTTCTCGCGCTGTCTTTACGTCTCTTACAGCTTGGAGCTTGCGCGGCGCAAACGGAACGGTATCATGTGTGAATGGATGACGCAATAATGAGTGAATCAACACGTGCGACACACATTTGCTCAGTGGTGGTCAAGTAGTGGCAGCAACACGAATGTAATCGTTCGCGAATGAACAATCGATCGACTGATTGACCGATCGAGGAATGAACGACGCACTGTAAATGTAAAAATAAAAATAAAACGCAAAAATGAGGCCGTGTATGAAGCGAGCGCAAACACGTTGTATCTCTAATCGTTATTATATGGAAAAATACGCACAAGTTGTTGAGGTTTTTATTATTATTATTTTTTTTTCCGTCAATCATTGGGTGCGTTCAACTGACCAAGTCGCTCAGCGTAGCAGTCGAACATGATTGGCTCCTACTTTTGGAACCAACCAATCAACGCACAATATCGATAAGACAAACTCACCAGTTTTGTCTGCTGCTGAACGCGGCCATTATCGTACAAATCTCAAAGAGGACGGCGTTTGGTTGGTAACACTGATTGCGACTGCGCGGACGCGGACGACGCGGCAGCGCGGCACTATAACCTGCAAATCGTGAAACCGCGAGAGTATTTGTCAGAGCCTGTCGAGAAATGATTGACTAGTCTCGTCGTCGTCAGCGTCGATCTAGGTCAGGCATCGACAAGAACATTGTGAAATACTTGACAAGTGGTAAATATTATTCTCTTCCTTAGCCAGACCACCACACGACGTTCTCTCCTTCATTCACTCGGCGATGCGTTTGCAAAACACACAAGTGTGATACATGTATAATTTTTAGATTTTACAGCACACATACACACACACACACATGTATGTTTCATGAGATAGAAATATGCTGTTAAACATGTATGTGTAAAATCTCGCATACCTGCAGTCAATTTCATCATATCGATGTTTGGAGTTTACATTATTTCGCAAAACGCGTACGTTTGTTGAGCAATCATAGGTTCCGTAGGTGCTACAAATATCAGTATTCCCTCGGGATACCATCTCTGGAAATTGTACGCAACAACGGCGACGATGAAGGAACGGGGTTGGTCTTCAAATCTGTGTGTCGTAAACGATTCGTAAATAACATTGAATAATTTTGCCATCAAACCGATGGTGTGTGTGTGTGTGTGTTTGTTTGTTTGTTTATTTGTTTGTGTTTGATTATCAGCAAGTGCGATACATTATTTACTTACCTTTGGACAAACAGGTCAGGCTGTTGTGATGTAAAACACCGCACGGTCGTGTCACCGGCCTAGTCGAGCGTCCAAATTCGGCCCTGCCCTAAACTACATTATCGTCGTCGTCGTCGTCGTCGTGAGACGCGATGAAACTCGTCGACGACGACGACGACGACGACGACGACGACGACCGACTGTTTGTTGTCAATTTCAGTATCGTTAGCGGTGGCAGCGGCGACAATGCCAGATTGATTAATTTTCGACGGCCGCAGCAGCAGCAGCAGCAGCAGCAGCAGCAGCAGCAGCAGCAGCAGCAGCAGCAGCAGCAGAAGCAGCAGCAGCAGCAGCAGTAGCACGGTTGGCTTTCATCACGGACGTTAAACTGTACATTCTGCTCGGAGTATTAAGTGTGCAGCGGTGCTGCGTCGCAGGTGTTGATTTTCTCATCAATTGCACATTGAGCTCTGAGATGCATTTTTTTACGTATTCGCGTGGATCCTGAAACATAAGAAATTTGACACATTTGAATTGGAGAACATTCGTACAAATGGATGCGCGACACAGTTATGCGTGTTGATTGATAATTTATTCAATGAATATGATGTACGCGTCGAATCGCGAAGAATTTTACGCGGAACACACACAAACATACAGTCATTTGTTGGGAAAAAAATGACTCTAGTTTATTTTTCAAAGTCTGTGTAATTGTACAAGTGCGCGCGTACGAAAGACAATGACAATGATTGTGTATCAAATTTTGTAAATTGTAACAACGATTGTGCGCGAGATGAGGAAGAGAAGAATACCGTAATTAGATTTCGTAGATTGTCCAAC
>JASTWL010001758.1:0-23212 GCA_035220575.1 Temnothorax rugatulus | reverse complement strand
GACCGGGCAAGAGAATAGAAACGCTGACGCGCTGAGTCGACATGTGCCGACGGACATCAATAAGATAGAGAAAGAAGAGAACAACGACCAGGAGAGCGAAAGAAAATACACAGAGGAAGAGAAGCAAAACATACTGTACGAATATCATGATGCACCTGTAGGAGGGCATCAAGGTGTGGAACGCACCATAAACCGAATAAGGTTGACGCATAATTGGAGAGGATTAACCCGAGACGTCGAAGATTACATTAATAAATGCGAATTGTGCCAGAAAAACAAACTATCGCGAAGGAACAAGGCACCGTTAATAATTACAGACACCGCGAATAAACCGTTCGAAAAATGTGCGCTAGACATTGTAGGACCACTGACGGTGACCGACAACGGAAACAAATACATCCTCACGTTTCAGGATAACTTGTCAAAATTTAGTAAAGCGATACCCGTACCTAACCAAGAGGCAAATACAATCGCGAAAGAATTTGTTACGAAGATCATCTTCGAGTACGGCATCCCAGAAAAATACTAACAGATAGAGGAACAAATTTCCTGAGCGAGATATTTAAAAGCACGTGTAAATTATTGAAGATAGAAAAAATTCAAACAACAGCCTATCATCCCGAAAGCAATGGAGCGTTAGAACGCTCCCACAGAACATTAGCAGAGTACCTGCGACACTATATTAACGCGGACCAAACAGACTGGGACGAATGGACACCGTACGCAATGTTCGCGTACAACACGACGCCGCACACGGCGACCGGGTTTACACCCTTCGAGCTCGTATACGGGCACCGCGCGACACTACCGACGGCACTGTCCCAGCCGCCGAAACCAACGTACACGTATGACGATTACGTGCAGGAATTAAAAGAAAAATTACGCGCAACGCAACGAGTTGCTAAAGCGCACTTGAAGGACGAAAAAAACAAAAGCCAAAGAGACGTACGATAAGAAGACAAAAGAAATCAGTTTCCGGGTAGGAGATAAAGTGCTATTGCATGACGAGACGGTACGTAGGGGGAGATCGAAGAAATTAGAATCCCCGTGGATAGGACCGTATGAAGTGATCGAAAGACATTCCGACGTTAATTACACGATAAAAAGGGAAGAAAAACGACGCGAGTGCACGTAAACCGATTAAAGCACTTCGTAGAGCAATAATAGCAGCGCAAAAAGACGAAAATAAGCAATAGTGCGTAAGCGATAGAAATAGGTAAATAGGTAGGATTAAAAGAAGAGGTACTTACCGAAAATTAAGTACGGCGAACCATCCGCACCACTCGGCGACCGGTGGCCACGTCCACGGAAATCTCCAGGGGAAAAATGGGCCTCCAGGCGCCCGGACGGCCCACCTCCGCGTAGGGGGGAGGGGGCGACATAGGCCCCGCACCACTAGCCCCCGCAGCACAGCCGGCACAAGGCGCGGCACGCACTCGAATTGCACCCGCACGCGCCGCACGCAGCCAATACGTGCGCCAACACGCGTCGCACGTCGACGGCACGAAAAACAAGTCACACTGGGAACATCTCATTTTTAATGCGCTCGAAACAAAGATTCACAAGCGACTAAACGCGCGAAGACAATTCGTAGGTAGAGATATTATAAAGCCAAGATAAAAATTCGGAGAAAAGTAACTCGAGTCCTTATCTTACAGGACGCTGATCGTCGTTCAGCACTTCGCGAAAAAAGCGAAACCCGAGACAGCACCATCATACGAGGTGCGACGATTCAGCAACGAGCCGGGAATTTACTTTGAAAAAACCGGACAACTACAACAGGTAGACGCTATCTGGAAGCTAGCGATCAGAATAGATGTAACAGCTCTAGGAAACCGATACCACCAACTTCAAGAGTTCATGCAGCAAACAGAGGAGTTATGCGAAACCGTCCTAGCGATGGACACACAGCAGATGTGCAAAAATATCCTCCGTACGATAGAGAAAGAAAACGAAAAATTAACGCAACTATTAAGGCGATTACAAACAATATACAAGATAAACGATAATAAACGTGGTCTAATAGACGCGATCGGCACGATCAGCAAAACGCTGTTCGGCACGATGGATGCCGACGACGCGAAACACATACAGGAGCAGCTTGAACTGATACAAAATCAGCAACAGACTCTACGGCACGCCGCAAAAAATCAATTGAAGGTGATAAATGCCACAATAGGCCACATGGAGGCATTAGAAAAATCGTTATACTACAACGAACAACTGCTGACGAACGTCACGACACGGATGCAGCAGGAAATAGCCAAGTTCGCGAGAAGAGAAGAAATAGACGAACAGTTATTAATATTAACCGCAATTACGGAAGATCTAATAGAAGACGTGAAAGATACAATAGACTATCTCACCTATTCGCGAGAAGGAATCATACTCACTCGACTATTGCCGATAGAAAAAATAATAACGGAATTAAAGGAGGCAACGTCACAACTGACGAGAGGGTCTCATTTCCCATTCAAAATTAGAATAGAAAATTGGAACGATATACAGAGTTACGTTGAAATTAACGCCTATTACGATAACCCGAATATTTATACGATAATTAAATTTCCCGTGGTAGCATACCCCGTGTACGAAATAATAAAACCGACACCATTACCCGTGTATAACCACGCGAACCTTTTTACATTCCTAAAAGTTACCCACCACATACTAGCGATAGATAAGGAAAACCATAATTATATACCGTTAGAGGAGCGTGATTTAAACGATTGTAAACGAAGCGGAACAAAATACATTTGTAACCGAAATTACCCGGTATACTTCATAAAAGCCGACGCGCCATGCGAGGTGCAAGTCTATGTAAAGACGCCAGGATATATAAACACATGCGAGATAAGACAAGTACTGTCAAACGTGACCCTATGGATAACGCTAACCGAACCGCAATCGTGGTTGTTTTCAACACCGAAAAAACAACAACTAACGATCCAGTGTAATGATCAGGCGGAGCAAAAATTTGACATCGTGAGAACAGGGAAAATAAACATAAACGACAACTGTAAACTAAGTACACCCGACATCATGATCAAAACCAAAAGACACACGAACGCGGGACAAATACAAATGCACCTAGCAGATTTTAATTTAACCATAGCAAGGGAAAATAAACACCCTGACGACCAAGGGAAAAAAGAAATTAGGTTAGAACCCGTAATTAGAAACCCTAACGAACTACTGGACTTAAGCTCCAACCTAAACGATATAAATAAAGAAATAGATAAGTCACAAAATAGTGTACTAAACAATCCCTATATTATGTATCCCATAGGATCGACACTAACAATCATAGTTATACTTAGCGCGATAGGAATAAGCATCTGCGCCGTAAGAAGAAATAAGATACGAGCGAGCGCCGGGCCGCGCATACAGAACGACCCAGCGATGTTATATTAGAAGATAAGAAAATGTAATCACCACAAAGAATAAGAGAATAAAACACCCAATAGAAATAAATTAGAAGATAAGAAAATGTAACCGCCAAAAATAATAAAACGAATACACCGTCCTACTAGAAATAGAAGTAAGATAAGCAACGAAACATATTGTAACGAAAACTACCGACCGTAGTTTCCTTCTCTCAAAGGGGGAGGGATGTTGCGGCCCCGATTACGACATTAAGTAATAAAACGATAATGTTAAGAAATAAGAATTAAGAAATAAAATAATATCAAGAAGGCCGCCCGAGTTACGATAAGCCCCGTCAGCGAGATTGGGAGTTGCGCGACCGGCCTAGATCCGATCGTGCAACTCAGCATTTACGAAGGACAGACGGAAGATACAAAAGGAAGCGCGAGGAGACGACAGGAGGATCAGTGGAGTCGGGCAGGCGACGAGTCGCGTATTGAGTTGTAACGCAGGCATCTGTGATTAAACTTATTTTATTCGAAATAAGGTGTTATAAATTGCCGTATCCTTCCCGAATCATTCGAACCCCGTGCCCGTCCTGTTACGGGGCACAACAATAGAAAAAAATAATACAGAAGAAGATTAACCTAGACGCAACTTAGGACTAAACGCAGCTTAACACTAAGGAAAAAGCTAACTAATAACTAGAGGAGATCAAAATGAGACAAGAACTTAACATGCGAATTCAGATGAAAACAGGTATGAACGAAGAAGACTCTTGAAAGTTGCGAAAGAAGTTGCTGACGTGATATTACCTGGAAGAGAGTGCCAAAAATAGATGGCCGATATCTGAAAGGAATTTCTATACGTTTCAGTTCTGAAAGCTGGAATATGAAATGTTCTATTGACCACGGTCCCGATTGACCACAGTCCTGATTGACCACATTGAGATTGACCACGTTGAGGTTGACCACGTTGCGTTTGACCACGTTAATATTGACCACGTTGCGATTGAACACGGTCCCGATTGACCACGGTCCTGATTGACCACCGTCCCGATTGACCACGGTCCCATTTTACCACGGTCCCGATTAACCACGGTCCCGATTGACCACCGTCCCAATTGGCCACGGTCCCGATTGACCACGGTCCCTATTGACCACGTTGAGATTAACCACGTTGAGATTGATCTCGTTGCGTTTAACCACGTTGAAATTGACCACGTTAATATTGATCACGTTACGATTGCCCACGGTCCCGATTGACCACGGTCCCGATTGACCACGGTCCCGATTGACCACGGTCCCGATTGACCACGTTCCCGATTGACCACGGTCCCGATTGACCACGGTCCCGATTGCCCACCGTCCCGATTGACCACGGTCCCGATTGACCACGGTCCTAATTAACCACCGTCCCGATTGACCACGGTCCCGATTGACCACGTTGATATCGACCACGTTCCCGATTGACCACGGTCCCGATTGATCCTATATAATATATCAAAGTACATGAGTGGTCGGGGGGGCTTCGCCCCCCCCCCTGCACCACCCCCATTGTGTGAGTAAACCTAGAAGTGTGGGCGGGGGGGGGGGGCTCCGCCCCCCTCCCCCGCCCCCCCCGTGCACTGGGCGGTGTGGGTTGGGTTAATGGGTGGGCAGGGGGGGACTTCGCCCCCCCGCACCCCCCCATGGACACGCCTTCGGCGTGCCCGGGTAGGAGATGTATTTCGCGTTTTAAGCGTGAGCGGGGGGGCTTCGCTCCCCCCTGCACCCCCCATGCACGTGAGCCTCACTTTATAAATTATTCGAGATCGTGGTCAATCGGGACGGTGGTCAATCGGGACCCTGGTCAATCAGGACCGTGGCCAATCGGGACGGTGGTCAATCGGGACCGTGGTCAATCACAACGTGGTCAATCGCAACGTGGTCAATTGCCACTTGCTCAATATCAACGTGGTCAATCGGGACCGTGGTCAATGTTAACGTGGTCAAACGGGACGCTCCCCTCCATGTAGCGGACTGCTGTTTGCGTATCAGGGACAAACTCATAAACGTCTGGGTCTACATGATATTTATGATTCAAAAAACATTTCAGTTGTGGGCGTGGTAAAGATAAGTATTCTTCTTTATTCCGATGGCTTTTATATATATCATCGCCATATTCATCATCTTCAGGCTTGTATCGTGGTACGTAATAATCGTCAATTTTGCCATGACACATGAAAATCTGAAAGTTAATAGGCCAAATCGGATGCACATCATTTATATCAGTAATATGACATCTCTGCAATGCATGATGTTTAGGACCACTTGTTAGTGCGAGTGAGCACGTTTCGAAATCCTAGTTCTCGACCGCGAAGATTATGCACAATCGATGAACAATAACATTTGTCTGTTCCCGCGTTGTCCATATTTTTTTCACACAGTGTCAACGTGCTTAAACCGTTTCAAACTCTTGAATGCGCTCTAGAATCCTCGTAGACGATTTATACATACACAAAACTGCTACAAACAGTGCTAACGTAAGGCTGCTGCAGTGGTACATATTAAATCAGCATAAGACAACAGCGCGATATCGTTTTCAAGAACATGTCGCGACGCGTCTCGCGATGACTTCATCGCACACGTGCAAAAAACTGCAAATTTTGCAAACTGTGCCGATGTACGGCTGCTGCAGTGGTACAGATTAAATCAGCATAAGTCAATGGTACTAAAACGATACCTTTTTTCAAGGACACATCGCGATGCATCTCGCGATGATTTCATCGCACACGTGCAAAACTGCAAATTTTGCGAATAGCGCCAATATATGGCTGCTGCAGTTATACAGATTAAATCATCAAAAGTCAACGGCGCGATATCGTTTTCAAGAACGTGTCTCGCGGTGACTTCATCACACACGTGCAAATCTTACATTTTCGGAAAGCGCATCCGTACGGATGCTGAGATCACGGTGAAATTAGATATAATAAAAAAAAAAAAAAACGATGCGACAATAGTATGATATAAAATGACGAATTTGAGGGTGCGCTCAGCAGTCGAGAACTGGAAGTCGATACATCAAATTCTATGTAAAGTAAAATGGATATTGCACCTCTCGAAGAAATGGAAGTTGAAATCAATGAAGAAGAAGAAATGTCTGATGAAGATGCAATTCTTTCGGATGATTCTTGTTACGACAGCGAAAGGTTTGAAGATGTTACAGAAGAAATTTTTCGAGTTTTAAACCAAGCTGAAGTTAATACCTTGGATAATTTGAAAAAGATGTGCTGTATATACTTCTATTACACTCCCGGTCATGCAAAGTTTTGCTCATCGTGTATCGTAAGAATAAGCGGTCTATTTTCATGGCTTCGCGCCGTTCGAAAACATGACACCGGTCTATATATACTTATCGATGGTTTATTCTGTTCGGAATGTAAAAATCCGTTGTATCAAATAATGCCCTGTAATCTGTGTCCTATTTGCACTATTTGAAATGATGTAAAGACAATTGTGATTGAAAGTGCTACGACTGCTACGTCGACGATGCAAACAGATTAAACAGATATATTTCAAAGTGGTTTTGTGAAGTTGAGGACATTGCAATGAAGCAAGAGTTGTTTGAACAATCCGCTCGATTGAATTCGCGGGAAGAATTTACCGCGTGGGAGCAACGATGTGTCGAGTTTATCGAATCGTTGGAAGAACAAAGCCGAATTAAACGGCCACGATTATCGATCGGTCTCAAACAGTCTTTAGTCGCTTGTATCACACGACTCGAAGGTCTGAAAGATTCGGTATGTCAACGTTTCGTGCATATGGGTGCCGGATACAGTGCGAGTGAAGCAGGACTCAGATGGCGCGAGATAGATACGGCTTTTGAAAGTCGTATACTGACTGGTGCGGTAAAAAATTCCAAACACATCGAACCTCGTCAATTTCTCGAAGATGCGAGAGACATTGTACTCGATCGTGTGCGGAACGTCATGCAACGACATGACAATGTAAAGATAAACACTATGTTTAATGGTGAATTTGTTGCGAGAGACAAACGCGCGAACAAGAGTATCGCTACGAGAAACTGTGAACTCTTTCGTACGTCCGATCTGCGAGAGTGGTACGTGTTGCGTGTTATCGAGCCTACCCTAGCATCGCTGGAAGAATTCCAGGAACGTGATAGCGGGTGGGCGTTGTCACGTATACTTAATTTAACGGTGAACGTGAACAAATATAATCCATTGCACGCGGGGTGTTTTGTAGAAATACCGCGAGAAATTAAAATGAAGAAAGCGGTGATCAACGTGCAATCAGTGGACAATGCATGTTTCGCATGGTCAGTGGTGGCTGCTCTGCATCCAGCCGAGAGACATGCAGAACGGGAATCGTCGTACCCTCATTACACGTCGGTGCTATATCTACGGTGAACCGTATTGGCAGGATTGCAAGTTCCTTGTTTTTCTCGATGCTGTGCACGTTGATGGAGATGTCGTTGAGATTTTCAAACTTTTTAATTTGATTCGACGTCATTGGGAACTCAATGTCTTGTAAATTTAACACTGTTGTATAATGAGGGTACGAAGATTCCCGATATATATGGTCCTTGACAGGATACAGCGCGGCGACCACTGACCACGCAAAGCATGCATTGTCCATAGATTGCACGTTGATCACCGCTCTCTTCAATTTAATTTCTTGCGGTAAATCGATGTAACATCCCGCGCGCAAAGGATTGTACTTGTTCACGTTCACGGTCAAATTGAGTATACGCGACGACGCCCACCCGCTGTCGCGTTCCTGAAATTCCTCCAGAGATGATAAAGTAGACTCGATAACGTGTCGCTCGTACCACTCGCGCAAATCTGAAAGAGTTCGCGTACGAAAGAATTCGCAGTTTCTCGTGTTGATACTTTTATTCGCACGTTTGTCACCCGTCACAAACTCGCCGTTGAACACAATGTCTATCTTTACACTTGCGTGTCTTTGCATGACGTTCCGCACACAATCGAGCACGATGACTCTAGCATCTTCGAGAAATTGTCGCGGTTCGATGCGATTGGTATTTATCACCGCACCGGTCAATACACGGCTTTCGAACGCGGTATCGATTTCTCGCCAAACGAGTCTTTCCGCGTTATCGTCACTACTACTGCCCGCCGCGTACTCACCACCGATATGTATGAACCGTCTCTGTAATAGAGTCTTCGCACCTTCGAGTCGCGCGATTCTTGCCACTAAAGATTGTCTGTCTCCGGTTGAGATCCGCGGACGCTTGGCACGACAGCTTTCTTCAAGCTGCTCAATAAACTCTTCACATCGCTGTGCAAAATATTCACCTAAGGTAGCGATTTGGTTGGATCGTTCCAAGGTCGCGTTCCGTTTCATCGGAATGTTCTATTTTTATATACTGTCTTTTTCATACTATTTTTTAGTCACAATCTTCGAAGGAGCACTTGCACGCGAATCGATAACACCGTAAGCAATGCCGTTCGCAATGTTGAACGTTGTAGTGCATCCATGTAAACCAATAATGATTGAAGTGGGGATCATCTTTGTAAGTAAGTCGCCAAAGAGCATCATTAATAGCATCAATATCGTCACAGTCATCAATAGGATCAATACCATCATTATCAACAACATAGTAATTAGAAGTATTTTCAAGGTTAATCGATATAGAAGGGTTGAATCGACCAGAGTTCAGATCCAGGTTGTTTATCACTACCAATTCGTCGTACTTCCCAATACTTGTGCGAATCTGAATGTACATAGCTTGACAGTCATACTCGATCTTCCAAATAATTGCAATCGCCCAATAGTGATAGTCCCAATAGTATGGTTTAAGGGGGAACATATGAGTAGACCACAAGAAAAAAAGGTGAAATTCGGGAATTTTTGTCTTGAAAACTATTAATTCGATTCGATCCGGGTTTATTTTATTTAAAAGTATCTACATTGAGGCACGTTCACAAATTTTTTTAAGGGAATTAATTCCCTCGGAGCGCTGTTCTCGTGGCCGGCGTAAAATGTGTTCCTCGCGGACACGGTTCACGGTTCCCAATATTTCGCGCAGTCGGTTGATCTGAATCGTAAAATTCAAACGGATTCTTAAATAGCAATACATAAAGCAATTTCCATCGGCAGATTTCATTTAAAAAATTTTTTTTACCGAAACGTCGACTGTTTGAACTCAGATTCATTTTTCGACCCAAATTTTCGACCTTTGTAGTCTGATAAAAAAAAAACTAGTTGAGTAAAAAAAAAAATCTCCCGATGGAAACGAGAAAAACTATCGCAAAACATTGTGTATAAATTTGAAGCAAATCGGTCCAGCCGTTCTCGAGATATTCTGGGAACCGACTTCGAAAAGTATGTTTTGAGATAATCGAGTTTAAAGTTTGGCAAAGAAATTACGTGTAAGATAGAGATTATTTTTTTATTTACCGTTAATCAGCGATTCCAGGGCCATAAAGTAATCCCTCCGCAGCTGTCGCAGCATCCTCAGCAGCAATTCGTGACTGTCTACGCTGAATTCTCCCTTCAAGGATCGCGTTGTGAGCTTTAATTTCGCCGATACGAATGCGCTCCGCATCCTCGACTTCGCAGTACCGATCAGCATTCCTTCCGACTTTGATGCCCAAAGTATCCATAACTTGAAGATAGGATTTGGTCCCAGAGTTGAAAGTACATGTCGCAATATTGGTGGCAATATTTACAATGTTTGAACCGCTGTGGCTTACTTTGGGTGCTATCCGCCAAACTACATTATTGAAGCTCTCATTTGAATTTTGTGTATATCCTCCGACGCAGCGTTGTAATAAATTGTCAGAACTTAGGTCTCTAAAAACCGGTTCAATAGCTTTGGCAACATCCAGATGAAGAGCGGGCTTATGGTGGTAGCTGTTCAATGTATTTGTAGCTTTCGCTTGCTGCCAAGAACACCATGAATCGCTCCCTGGTGGACATCCGTAATGCTGCGGCTTCTGGTAGGTTGATATCATATGAAGAAAGGTGGCCATAATAGCTTTCTTCATATTTTCAACAGAATTACTATTACGTCTTATCGCGAGACCGTAATAAATAGTGAGTTTCTCAATTAAGTTACCCGTTAATTTTCCTCTTCCCCCAAGTCCTTGGGTATTCTTTTTGCAATTTCTAAGTCTGGTGTCCATTCTTTTCTGGACGTGTCCGACACACTCTTTCTTGGTTATCTCTGTATCTCCGTAAGGTGTACTATCAACTATGCCCTTAAAAGTTTTGGAGTCTCCATCGCCTATTGGGATATTAACTCGTGACGTCACGTCTCCAATATGGTCGCCACAATAAGGACACTATCCTAACCTCCTAACCTGACTGTGTTGTTTAGAAGGATTAAATAATACTACGAAGGTGCGTTTGACCATTAAAGACATTTGTGAATTCGCAGAATGTTCACCTTCGACACGTAACTTTATTGAAAGCGAAAATTTATTAAATTGTGGTCACTTATTAGCATGTGATATCAGTGGCATAAGAAGCAGAACAGATCGAAGTCTTTTTAATTTGCTTGGTTTTTGCTTGCAAATCTGTAATATGAGAGATGTACCACATCAAATAAAAGTTAATTTAAGTGTGAACGGGAAAGTAAATGTGGCGGAATGCATATGTAAGGCTGGTTTAAGTGCCAAGTGCCAGCACATTAGCACATAGTTGCTATGTTATTATTTTGCAATTGGTAAGCAATATATGTACATATGTATGTATATTTTTTATCAGTACAAGATATTTAATCTAATTGTTCGATGTCTCTCCTGAAGTAAAGAGAAATACTTTGTAAGCATAAATGTGGCAAATCATATTATAAAATGTAACAATTGTAAAAATACTAACTAAATGTTAAAAATATAAATTTGATTATTTAAAAGAAAGACCTTAAACGGGCAATAAGAGCACAAACGTGTCGTTAAAACGCTAAACTTTATTCTCAACAGTCATAAATATCGAAGTCAATTAACGAACGAACGTTTCGACCCTTCTTTGGGGTCCTCCTCAGCGTATATCATACATATAAAAATTATCGTCGCAAACATACATACAGATTCTACCGCCGTAAACAACAAATCATCGCTGGTCAGTTAGATGTGCACTCCGACTCGTTCCAGAAAATCGTCGCATAGAAGTTTCCTGGTTGGAGCGCCAGGAAATTTTCGAACGGATGTACTGTCTTTGTCATTGTGACGCAACGCCTGTGGACAAATTCGGAGTGCCGTCTTCTCTCAATATTCATACAGGAACACAATAGATAACAAAATGGTATCAAACAGGTAACTCACAGGTTTGACATACTGGACGATAGTCAAGTCGCAACGCCACGTCAATCAATTACAGGAATCGGTGTGTCTCAGAGGACGCTCACACAGAGAATGGCACGCTTGTCTTATACAAGATATCGACGGTATAAAGAAGCGGGGGGAAAGGTCACGCATAATATAAAGCAAGTGCGCGTAACAACAATAATTCTAAACTTTAACAAGTCCCTCGATAGCGCTAATATATATCTCTGGTATATCTTCAGTATCCGTCTGCAAATTTAAACCTTCTCTTTGCCTTTTTATGTAAATCATTTAAAAATTTGAATTTTATATTTCAAACATATGAACCAACGGAAAAAACATTAGACCGATTGAATATTTTTGTAACATTTCATCGGAACACCGGGTCCTTGACAATAATAATGTAACATACTCGCTAGTGCCTTTTTTCAACCGCTCTGGCCAAAAAATTGCAATAAACATAGATCCGAAATCTTTTACCACGCCGATACCTTCCTTAATGCAACTAAATGAGGGGTGGTTCGTTAATTTATCATCCACTGATATCCCTACAGATATTCAAGGTCTTCTACAACTCGGTGAGAATTTTAGCCTTCCGGGATTAAAGAAAGACAAAGTAACGATCGAATTTATTAAAAACATTGAAAATAATATAAAGAAGTTTCCTATTAGAACTCATACAACTCTTAGAAATCGATTCTCGAATATGGTGAATAGTCTTCGGGGTTACGAGGTGCAAGAAAGTGCACACGATAACGCGATGAAATATTTGTCGGTTGCTACAAAGAATTTTATGGATGATAATTCTAATTTAATCTTAACGAGGGCTGACAAAGGTAACGTCACAGTAGCAATGGACAAAGATAAATATATAGCCAGTATGGAGGAACTCTTAGGAGATACAGATACTTACAAGATTGTCTCTAGAGATCCAATTAGAAAGGTAACAACTCGGGTTCGAGAGCTTTTGACTAGATGGAGGAAATCAGAATTCATCTCAGACTCATTGTACAGATGGCTTTATTGTAGTGACGGAATTTTGCCGAGAGCGTACGGACTCCCGAAGATCCACAAAATTAATTGTCCTCTTAGAATCATCGTTTCATGTGTGGATAGCCCGTTGTACAATTTGGCTGCTTTTCTCCATAAAGTCATGTTTAATAGCTTTCCTAAAGGAGATAGTCATGTCTCGAATAGCTTTGACTTGGTCAAAAAGTTATCCGAGACCCATATTAGAAAAGATTATACTTTAATGTCTCTTGACGTTATCTCTCTTTTTACTAACGTGCCTACGGAAATGGTTATTGACAGCATTGCAAAAAGGTGGAATTATATTTCTGAGAGTTGCTCGATTCCGGAGTCTGAATTTCTCCAGGCAGTAAGATTGGTATTAGAATCGACCTTTTTTGTTTTTAATGGAGTTATATACCAGCAAACCTTCGGTTCTCCTATGGGTTCCCCTTTGTCACCCATAGGGGCGGATATCGTGATGCAAGACCTGGAGGTTAGAGCGCTCGGAAGCTTGAAGTTTGCTCCTTCTTTTTATAAGAGATACGTGGACGATATTGCAATGGCAGTGCCTCTTAATGAATGCACTCACGTATTAGAAACATTCAACTCATTTCACCCCAGATTGCAATTTACTATGGAGATCGGTGTGGGTGGCAAATTGAACTTTCTAGAGGTCACCATGTTTCACATAGGCGAGCATTTGCAATTTGACTGGTTCCACAAATCCACTTTTTCCGGAAGATATTTAAATTTCCTTTCTCAACATCCACTCTGTCAGAAAAAGGGCACGGTCATCGGTTTGATCGATCGAGTATTTAAGCTGTCGCACCCGAGATTTCATCAAAAAAACATAAGATTTTTGATCCAAATCCTGATAAATAATTGTTATCCGTTGGAATTTATTTTTGGGACGATACATGAGCGCTTGAGATTTTTACTTAATGATAGACACGTTACTAACGATGAGAGCATTGATAAAGTTCCATATTTCACGATACCATATGTTCCTGGGTTGTCTGAGAAATATAAAAATTTAACCAAAGGTCTTAATATAAAGCTCTCGTATTTCAGTCTCAATAAATTGAACAGATTTATCAGAGTTCACAAGGATACTCTCCCTGGATTATCGCATAGGAATGTCGTATATAGAATTAATTGTAATGATTGTGAGGCTTCCTATGTCGGTCAAACAGGGAGACAACTTTTAACGAGAGTTAAAGAACATAACTCGCATATCAGAAGGAGTGGTGCGGGCCATTCGGTCTTAACAGACCACAGATTACAGTATAACCATGACTTTAACTGGAAAGACGTCGAAATATTAGACCGAGAACCGTCCCTTAGTAAACGCCTAATATCAGAAATGATTTACATAAAAGGCAAAGAGAAGGTTTAAATTTGCAGACGGATACTGAAGATATACCAGAGATATATATTAGCGCTATCGAGGGACTTGTTAAAGTTTAGAATTATTGTTGTTACGCGCACTTGCTTTATATTATGCGTGACCTTTCCCCCCGCTTCTTTATACCGTCGATATCTTGTATAAGACAAGCGTGCCATTCTCTGTGTGAGCGTCCTCTGAGACACACCGATTCCTGTAATTGATTGACGTGGCGTTGCGACTTGACTATCGTCCAGTATGTCAAACCTGTGAGTTACCTGTTTGATACCATTTTGTTATCTATTGTGTTCCTGTATGAATATTGAGAGAAGACGGCACTCCGAATTTGTCCACAGGCGTTGCGTCACAATGACAAAGACAGTACATCCGTTCGAAAATTTCCTGGCGCTCCAACCAGGAAACTTCTATGCGACGATTTTCTGGAACGAGTCGGAGTGCACATCTAACTGACCAGCGATGATTTGTTGTTTACGGCGGTAGAATCTGTATGTATGTTTGCGACGATAATTTTTATATGTATGATATACGCTGAGGAGGACCCCAAAGAAGGGTCGAAACGTTCGTTCGTTAATTGACTTCGATATTTATGACTGTTGAGAATAAAGTTTAGCGTTTTAACGACACGTTTGTGCTCTTATTGCCCGTTTAAGGTCTTTCTTTTACATTATAGAGCCTTACTTTAGTTATTAATTTACGCAGGCTGAAAAATGCGTTACTCGTTTTTTCAAAACGTTAGATATTATTATGGCCTCCAGGCCGTTCATTTATGTAAACAATGGATCAAGTTTCGAAAGGTCGTCATTAAATGCGAGTTAAAAATAATGTTTTTACGGGAGTGCAGGAAACATAGCATTATACCTTCTCATATAGGAAACATCTGTGCATATTTTGAAAACACTCTGTTTAACTTTAGAGCAATAGCGAAATTTAAGCATTGTAAATCCAAGTTTTTTAAACAATTATTGCAAATCGAACTTAGGGATGCATATTGTCATGCTCGCTTTGCACGTACGCAGGTTTATAGAGTTTCTGGAGCGATGTATCGGTGTATTCCAGCATCCGTCTGCAACTCCTTTTTTAACAGACAAGAGTGGTCACTACATTCCTTCTGTGAGAGCTCAAAAAATAGGATAAACAAGAAATTTGAATTTTTATATTTCAAACATATGAACCAACGGAAAAACATTAGACCGATTGAATATTTTTGTAACATTTCATCGGAACACCGGGTCCTTGACAATAATAATGTAACATACTCGCTAGTGCCTTTTTTCAACCGCTCTGGCCAAAAAATTGCAATAAACATAGATCCGAAATCTTTTACCACGCCGATACCTTCCTTAATGCAACTAAATGAGGGGTGGTTCGTTAATTTGTCATCCACTGATATCCCTACAGATATTCAAGGTCTTCTACAACTCGGTGAGAATTTTAGCCTTCCGGGATTAAAGAAAGACAAAGTAACGATCGAATTTATTAAAAACATTGAAAATAATATAAAGAAGTTTCCTATTAGAACTCATACAACTCTTAGAAATCGATTCTCGAATATGGTGAATAGTCTTCGGGGTTACGAGGTGCAAGAAAGTGCACACGATAACGCGATGAAATATTTGTCGGTTGCTACAAAGAATTTTATGGATGATAATTCTAATTTAATCTTAACGAGGGCTGACAAAGGTAACGTCACGGTAGCAATGGACAAAGATAAATATATAGCCAGTATGGAGGAACTCTTAGGAGATACAGATACTTACAAGATTGTCTCTAGAGATCCAATTAGAAAGGTAACAACTCGGGTTCGAGAGCTTTTGACTAGATGGAGGAAATCAGAATTCATCTCAGACTCATTGTACAGATGGCTTTATTGTAGTGACGGAATTTTGCCGAGAGCGTACGGACTCCCGAAGATCCACAAAATTAATTGTCCTCTTAGAATCATCGTTTCATGTGTGGATAGCCCGTTGTACAATTTGGCTGCTTTTCTCCATAAAGTCATGTTTAATAGCTTTCCTAAAGGAGATAGTCATGTCTCGAATAGCTTTGACTTGGTCAAAAAGTTATCCGAGACCCATATTAGAAAAGATTATACTTTAATGTCTCTTGACGTTATCTCTCTTTTTACTAACGTGCCTACGGAAATGGTTATTGACAGCATTGCAAAAAGGTGGAATTATATTTCTGAGAGTTGCTCGATTCCGGAGTCTGAATTTCTCCAGGCAGTAAGATTGGTATTAGAATCGACCTTTTTTGTTTTTAATGGAGTTATATACCAGCAAACCTTCGGTTCTCCTATGGGTTCCCCTTTGTCACCCATAGGGGCGGATATCGTGATGCAAGACCTGGAGGTTAGAGCGCTCGGAAGCTTGAAGTTTGCTCCTTCTTTTTATAAGAGATACGTGGACGATATTGCAATGGCAGTGCCTCTTAATGAATGCACTCACGTATTAGAAACATTCAACTCATTTCACCCCAGATTGCAATTTACTATGGAGATCGGTGTGGGTGGCAAATTGAACTTTCTAGAGGTCACCATGTTTCACATAGGCGAGCATTTGCAATTTGACTGGTTCCACAAACCCACTTTTTCCGGAAGATATTTAAATTTCCTTTCTCAACATCCACTCTGTCAGAAAAAGGGCACGGTCATCGGTTTGATCGATCGAGTATTTAAGCTGTCGCACCCGAGATTTCATCAAAAAAACATAAGATTTTTGATCCAAATCCTGATAAATAATTGTTATCCGTTGGAATTTATTTTTGGGACGATACATGAGCGCTTGAGATTTTTACTTAATGATAGACACGTTACTAACGATGAGAGCATTGATAAAGTTCCATATTTCACGATACCATATGTTCCTGGGTTGTCTGAGAAATATAAAAATTTAACCAAAGGTCTTAATATAAAGCTCTCGTATTTCAGTCTCAATAAATTGAACAGATTTATCAGAGTTCACAAGGATACTCTCCCTGGATTATCGCATAGGAATGTCGTATATAGAATTAATTGTAATGATTGTGAGGCTTCCTATGTCGGTCAAACAGGGAGACAACTTTTAACGAGAGTTAAAGAACATAACTCGCATATCAGAAGGAGTGGTGCGGGCCATTCGGTCTTAACAGACCACAGATTACAGTATAACCATGACTTTAACTGGAAAGACGTCGAAATATTAGACCGAGAACCGTCCCTTAGTAAACGCCTAATATCAGAAATGATTTACATAAAAAGGCAAAGAGAAGGTTTAAATTTGCAGACGGATACTGAAGATATACCAGAGATATATATTAGCGCTATCGAGGGACTTGTTAAAGTTTAGAATTATTGTTGTTACGCGCACTTGCTTTATATTATGCGTGACCTTTCCCCCCGCTTCTTTATACCGTCGATATCTTGTATAAGACAAGCGTGCCATTCTCTGTGTGAGCGTCCTCTGAGACACACCGATTCCTGTAATTGATTGACGTGGCGTTGCGACTTGACTATCGTCCAGTATGTCAAACCTGTGAGTTACCTGTTTGATACCATTTTGTTATCTATTGTGTTCCTGTATGAATATTGAGAGAAGACGGCACTCCGAATTTGTCCACAGGCGTTGCGTCACAATGACAAAGACAGTACATCCGTTCGAAAATTTCCTGGCGCTCCAACCAGGAAACTTCTATGCGACGATTTTCTGGAACGAGTCGGAGTGCACATCTAACTGACCAGCGATGATTTGTTGTTTACGGCGGTAGAATCTGTATGTATGTTTGCGACGATAATTTTTATATGTATGATATACGCTGAGGAGGACCCCAAAGAAGGGTCGAAACGTTCGTTCGTTAATTGACTTCGGTATTTATGACTGTTGAGAATAAAGTTTAGCGTTTTAACGACACGCTTGTGCTCTTATTGCCCGTTTAAGGTCTTTCTTTTACATTATAGAGCCTTACTTTAGTTATTATTATTTAAACTTTATGAATTATGTATGTACATAATTCATTACAATATACATACATATGTACATATATTGCTTCCCGATTGCAAAATAATAACATAGCAACTATGTGCTTGCACTTGGCACTTAAACCAGCCTTACATGTGCATTCCGCTACATTTATTTTACCGTTCACACTTAAATTAACTTTTATTTGATGTGGTGCATCTCTCATATTAGAGATTTGCAAGCAAAAACCAAGCAAATTAAAAAAGTCTTCGGTCTGTTCTGCTATGCCACATGCTAATAAGTGACCACAATTTAATAAATTTTCACCTTCAATAAAGTTACGTGTCGAAGGTGAACATTCTGCGAATTCACAAATGTCTTTAATGGTCAAACGCAGTCTTCGGAGTATTATTTAATCCTTCTAAACAACACAGTCAGGTTAGGAGGTTAGGATAGTGTCCTTATTGTGGCGACCATATTGGAGACGTGACGTCACGAGTTAATATCTAATATAGTTGATATATTTTTACTCCGTATTTTCTACGATCTTGCGAATATATCATACATTGCGTCAACCTCCATTTTGCCCGAAGAACCCTCGTGGTTTATCGTACAATTATCAGCGTGATGGTTTGCCCAGCTTCAAACTCAGCAGTACCTTGCTTATTCTTCCAAAATTCACAGGCTTGCAATATTGCACTTGACTTCTATATCAAGTACTTTGCCAGTGTAATGCCCAATGACAGTTGATATTCTAACAGCGAATTGAAGCCTCGCTTGCGCCATGTGCCATCCCCGGATACGGTCAATCCCCTCATTTTCCTCGTTTGTTGCTTCTGTCGTCATGTCTTTTTCTTCCTGCACAGCTGATCTACAACAGCCCGGGAGGTAGCGACACAAAAGTGTCAGCGATTTGATTAGTTTTGGAACAAAGTAATTTCTCTTGTTTTAATAGTGTTGTTGATGAAATGCAGAGTCTGGCTGCGCTGTCCTCGCTGGAATGGGCGTTGCGGCGCCTTGATCTTGTCGAAAAAAACACTTATGTTGGAAGAATTTGATTAGTTCTGAGCTTTTATATATTTATTGTTTTTTGTATTAAAAAATGTTTTAGAAGAGTCTGGCATGCAACTGACACTGGAAAAATGAGTCTGGCATCCTCCCAAAGTCGTTGTAAAAAGTCGATTTGTAGAATCATTTGATTAGAGCTGTAACTTGTCAAGATGGTAGTTTAAATATATAAAATTATAAAAAAAATAAGTCTGGCTATTGTACTGGCTGGAAAATTGGTCTGGCCACCCCTTTAAAGTCGTCTGCACAAGCGCGCCGCGCGCCGGTAGCTCGTTGCCCGCATATCTCTGGATATTATTTAACACTTTACTCATGAAAATAAATTTGTAGAGCTGAAATATAATAAGATAGCAGTTTTAATGCACAAAATTATAAATGCATTAGTGTGACTGTTGATCGGAAAAGCAATTTGGCAGTCTCCTTAAATATTGTCTACCTGAGTACACCGGCTGTTTGTAGCCTGCCGAAAAACAGAGAAAGTTTTACTCTCTCTCTGTTTTTCTGCCTCTCTCTCTCTCTTTCTGTCTGTTTTTCTATTTCTTTCCTTGCTTACATTTTGTTTTTCGAAGCTTCCTGTGAGATGTATTGATCAGTAGAGACTGAGTACTGTATCGTGTAATACGCCGTGTTATTATGTGCGAATAATGGCTTCAGTTAACAAGTTTTGCGTGATTTGCAAGTCAGCAAAAGGTAAAATCAATGTGTTTACGGATGCACACGTTTGACAAAATGCAAGGAATTTTGGATATTCGAAAAGCAAACAAATTGAAGTTTGCAGATGTTGTATTACCAACGATCGTCACGGACATTCATTGCTATCATTTGCAATGCTACAGAAATTTTACTGCTTTAATGAGCAAGTACAGAGAAAAGACATCTACATCACAGCCAAGTCCATGTACATCTATGGACATATTAAGTATAGACTGAGTATTAAGGAGTGGAGGTATAAGTGCACGTAGAAAATAGAAAAGAGACACTCTTTTCGAAACCGTTCGTTCTCTCTCCTTCCACGGGAACGTTTCTCTCTATCGCGTGCGCGAACGAGAGAAAGGACGGTCACGCGACTTCTACGTGAACCTATACCCCCACTCCTCAAATAAGGGCATACGCTCGATCTAAATATATTATGTCTATGTGTACATTACAGACACCAGAAACAAGTGAATCTGTATCAGAACCACCATCAGAATCTACTATTGGTGATCGTAGCACAGCCATCAGCACTTACAGTGGACCCATCGTTTACAGAACAGTAAGTGAACATTTTTATATATAACTTAAAAAAAAATTTTTGGTTTTCAAAATCTTTAATGAAAATTTAAATTATAATTATTAAATTTATTAGATGTAATTTATTAGTAATTTTTCATTGAAAAATGTAATTAAAAAATTTATTTTTGCATTTTTATGTAGTTAATTTATACTTTGTATATCTTATTTTTTCCACTGATATTTTATTCAAATATTATATTTTTCTGAATAGTTGGTTAAAGCGTTCAAATATTTCAAAATACATTTAAAATGTAGTTATAAAGCTCGAAAATATATACTAACATTTTGTTATCTAAGTAACATTTATTTTTTCAACTGTTATACATGAAATATATTCTTTCAGTGAAAGTATTATCGAACAAAGTACGGAAAATAAAGCTTCAATTGAAAGTATGGAGGTAGGGGAGACACCTCAAAATATTATATGTTTATTTTGCAATAAAAATCGAAAAGTATATAAATCTCGAGAGCAAGCATTGTATTCATTAGGAGAAAGCGCTATAAACGGACAAGAATTACGTGAAAAAATTTATTGAAGAATGTGCATTAAATGAAAAACGATTTATGCAAACAATTAAACAAAATAAAATAATGACATTTACAGATACAATAAAAAAAAAGAAAGTTGCAATAGGTGGAAAAGTACAAGAAATACGAATGCAAAGAGACTTGTTTGGCCATCTTCTGGGTATTGCACTGAAAACAAAGTAGATCTTGAAAAAATTTTTCTTATCCATTGACGCCAGTACCTTTTTCTCTGTGTCACATCGACGGAACGATTTGTAAAACTGATAAGTCAGCTCTGTTAAAATGTTAGAAAAAAGAAATTAAATCAGAAGAACCACATACACACATGTAGCTATTTTGGATGGTTTTTTTTTGTTGCATCGCATGAAGGAAATTCCAGTTACGTTTAGTAAGATTTCACAGAAAATTTTAACAATGGTTAAGTCATACAATGCACCAAAAATAATTATATTTTTGACCGTTATTTTACGCCTTCCATTAAAGATAATGAACGTGCTTTGAGAGGTAGCTCAGAAAACTGTATGTATGTATTTCTGGTGGTAATCAACAGCGGCCTGCAGATTTTACCCGAGAGCTCAGAAATGCACACTTTAAAAATGCGTTAGTAAACTTTTAATTGAAAATTGGACAAATGATGAATTGGCACCGTTCATTGGTTCTAAGGTGATTATTTAAATTTTGAGTATTGTTATGAATTAGAGTAGAAAACATAAAAATTATAAGAAATATTTGTGAAGATCTGTCATGTCCCGAACATGAAGAAGCTGACACTAAAATAATTTATCACGTTTGTAACATTAATTACGATTCAAATGTTTGATAAGATGCTCCGATACGGATATTCTTGTTATTATGCTAGGAAATATGGATAATCTAAAAATGATAATATTAAAATCTGGATTGAACTTGGTGTGTCAAATACGCAAAGATTTATAAATGTAACTGAATATATAAGTCACTTGGTAAAAACATTTGTAAAGCTCTGCCGGATTCCATGCATTCACTGGTGTGACTACAATCCTGCTTTCTTTAGAAAAGGAAAAAAGCGTTAAGTTTTTTATGCAGCTCTGATATATATCAAAAGCCTTTGCTAATTTAGAAGATCTTGAAAACAACGATTCAACAAGTGTATTTAAAATTTTAGAAGAATTCACTTGCAGAGTTTACGGAAGAACAAAATCAACACCGTTAATGAATCGAGATACACATGTTTATCAAAGCTATTCATGTAAAGATTCAAATGAAGTATTGAAAATCTGCACCAAAAACTTTGATGCGTCAACTATACCTCCATGTCAATCCGAATTAAAGCAACATTTTTAGAGCGTCATACATCGCAACCATTTGGAGAAATGCTTATTTGCAGCATACGACAAATTTGTCTCTGATTGAGAATGGCTGGAAAGAAGTGACGAAAAGTACGAGTTTACTTGGTTCGAAGAATGCAACTGCCCCCGTTCGTGAGCGATATATTACTTGAATCAAAGAGGAAGAAAATGAAGGTATATTTCATAAAATTTTTTATTTTAAATAAATGCAAAATTAATTTGAATAAATAAACTAATAATAAAGTTATAATAATGATGCAACAAATAATTTGAAATTAATAAAGATACTTATTATTATAATAACTAATTATTCATTTATATATTATAATATTTTAGTTTATAAAAATATAAAGAATTTTGGTTTAAATACTGTTAATAAATCTTTAATATGACTTTAGAAATATGATTTTAAGATAATAATGATTTTTTGCAAATAAAACGAGTTAATTAGTTTAGTTCGTAAAAGTTTGTTTTTATCGCAGCTTATTAAAATTGTGTAATTTTAATATTATAATAAATTCAACTTGAATCATTTTCAGATCATGAACGTACTCAATCAAAAGAAATCGAAGAAGAATCCGATGACGATACCGACAACACTGAGCTCACCAATGACAATGAAAGTTCATCAGAATTGAAAGTTTAATTACAGATTATCCATGAATAAATTAATAATTTTAATAAATAAAATTAATTGATTTTTTATACTTGCATAATGTGACTACTTTAAAATATAGTTTTATTTTAAATACTTATTTCTGATTATTACATAATTAATTACACATCATTCCACTACTAAAGCACGAAATCGTTTACGTTTTTCCTTTTGAACAAGTAAAATCTTTTCAATGAGTAATGCGTTAAAATAATATTTATGTATAACACGTGCGTGGAAAGTGCCCGAGTTCCCGCGCGCGCCATCTGTGCGACAAATGGCCAATTCCATACACTCGTCGAAACAGTGCGGTAATGGTTCATTACCGCACTGTTTCGACTCGTGTGCGGAATT
>JASTWL010001757.1:0-23216 GCA_035220575.1 Temnothorax rugatulus | reverse complement strand
ATGATGCGACATCGCGTTAAAAATAATCGATTCTCATAATCGATTAATTTTAGCAAAAAAGAATTTACGATTCGATTAATCGGACTAAAATGAATCGATTATGAGATAATCGATTAAAAATCGGATTCTTATCTGAAGATTTTGAAGCCATTATATATTCTTGATCGTGCTTTATTTAAATTTTTACATCATAATTAGTATATATATATATATATATATATATATATATATATATATATATATAATGATAGGTAACCATATAAAGGACTGACTAATTATGATGTAAAAATTTAAATAAAGCACGATTAAGATCAAGAATTTGACTGCAATCAAAGGTTTTTAATAATAAAACAAATGTAATTGCAACACGCTATAAAATTTTTATTTAATTGCACATTCAATAAACTTAAATCATTGCTGTAGATGCAGTATCAATATCTATACTGTCTTCAATTACAAAATTATTTTCGGAGCATTTGCCTTAATTCGCATCTGGATAATTGCATCTCAATGTACGTCCCAATATTGGCTGAAATATATTTGCAAATAATTATTTTCAAATATATATTTTCACAGGAAAATATACATATACTTAAAGTCGTTATTTCCATTACTTGCAAATATATTTTGTTCGACACTACTATACCGATACTACTATGTCACCTCATTAATTGGCGAATGCACGCAGACACACTCCTCGCATAAAAATAACATACAAACGTAATCCGAGATATTGACATTATAATTTAGTGCCTCTTTGTTAAAATTATGGAAGATTACTAAAGTAATAACGAAGAAGAATTATTACATGTTCATCATAAAGTCGCAAAATTCTTTTACAACAGAATACCCCACTTGCACAAATTTGCAGTGAATACATTAATACGCTCGTTACCAAAATCGACTTATCAAGTACAAGTATAAACGAAGCAAAATGAAACTTTGAATAATAATAGTTATGGATAATAATCGCCGTAGCAATAAACAGTCATATCAACGTTCTAATGCACGTTTTATGCGCGTATTACGAGCAATCGCTCTACATCGTCCCGAACGAAGTTTACTGTGAATCTTATAAAACGAAAATGGTGTGTTTTCATTACTTGCAAATATATTTTGTCCGACACTACTATGCCACCTCATTAATTGGCGAATGCACACAGACACACTCCTCGCATAAAAATAACGTACAAACGTAATCCGAGATATTGACATTATAATTAGTGCCTTTTTGTTAAAATTATGGAAGATTACTAAAGTAATAACGAAGAAGAATTATTACATGTTCATCATATAGTCGCGAAATTCTTTTACAATAGGATACCCCACTTGCGCAAATTTGGCGCGAATACATTAATATGCTCGTTACCAAAATCGACTTATCAAGTACAAGTATAAACGAAACAAAATCAAACTTTAGATAATAATAGTTATGGATAATAATTGCCGTAGCAATAAACAGTCATCAATGCAGTTCTAATGCGCGTTTTACGCGCGTATCACGAGCAATCGCTCTATATCGTCCCGAATGAAGTTCACTGTGAATCTTATGAAACGAAAATGGTGTGCAGCTGGTGCGGCATCACGAAGCAAATTGAATCAGCACACGAGACACCGTTGATTCAAATGGCGCATGGTAAATCCACTGTAATAGTGTAATCTAGGTCCTTAAGGAAACAATGAATGGCGCACAATCTTCACACTTCTTCGACGCAATTATATATTAAGTATACACAGCATGTATCATCTTGAAGCATCTCGCTAACCATATGCGTTCGCACACAAACGACACGCCGTTCCGTTGTAAAATATGCGGTAAGTCGTTTACGAGGAAGCACTTCACGAACCACATAATGTGGTATACGGGTGAGACGCCGCACCGCTGTGACTTAGGTCCAGTATTTTTTAGGTAGAGATCCTAGAAATATAATCTCCGATGCCCTTTTTCCAGTAATTCTGCTTCTTTTTGCGCTAATAATATCTCCGGCAGCACTAAATAAGCGTTCAGATGGGACAGACGTTCCCACAATCACGAAATATTTCATGGCTATTTCGTACACATTTGGATAAATATCCTTCAGTTTATACCAAACTTTTAGTGGATCCTCGCTTCTGTTGACGACATTAGCATTAAGGAACTGTCGAAGTTCGACTGGTACGCCACCAGGCTCGTCGCAGTTTGTTGATGAAGATGCTATCAATTCATCGTGAACGTTCCACAAATCTTTTGTTTTCTCAACAGTATTTGATATATTATCTACGGCAGCAGTAGATTGACTCCCTCTCTGATTTTCTTTCATCAATTGACATATCTTACTCATTGCTGTAGAAACAGCTAATGGACTGCGGAAGTGCAGTTTCTTGAAGCGTGGGTCCAGCAAAGTGGATATAGCGAGCATAACGTTTTTTTCAATGTTTGAATCTTCATTCACAAATCTTTTGCGAAGTTCTCGTAAAATATTTTTGTGCAGATAGTCTGAAATATCGTGCTCAATGTTCAGTTTTTCCAAAGTTTTCACTAGGCAATTAACGATGGGGATGATTTTGCTGCACGTGACATACGACTCGCCCGACATTTCCGTGGTAACACATTCGATTGGACACAAAATGGCACAGGCATCTTTCAAAATTTGTAGCTCGGCGCGTGTTGTCATCTCTGGGACATCCTCCTGCTTTTTTCGCGGAAGGGTGATCAATACGGTGTTCACTTGGTTTACCAATTGAATATATCTCTCTATCATATAAAAAAGCGAATTCCAGCGTGTCTCGCATTCCTGCTTTAATTTTAAAACCGGTCCACCGTTTTCAAGATCCGATGTCTGTAACTCCTTGAGTGCGTCAGCTGCTTTGACGCTGCGTTTGAAATATGTGACAATAGATTTCACTTTCTTCACCACAGTCTGGAATTCCGGTGTAGCAGCGATTGCATCTTGGACAGCTAGATTTAGGGTGTGAGCGAAACATCCCAGATGTTTTCGATGCCCAAACGTATCCCGCATCGCCTTCGCAATGTTGGAAGCGTTGTCTGTAATTACAGCTACTACTGCATCAGCATTAATGTGCCACTCATTTAGTACCTCGCTTATAATTATTGATATATATTCTGCGTTATGGCTTTTTTCAAGTTCCTTTATTCCCAGAGATATACATTCCAATCGCATAGCTTCAAAATTGATGTAATGTACAGTGATGCCGATATAACTCCGGGTATTAAATGGTTCTGTCCAGATGTCTGTAGTTAAACAAAGATGTTCGGCTTTTGAAAGCATGGTCTTGATTATCGAACTGAGTAGCTCGTACTTTTCGTCTGTCCGTTTTGTAATAGTTTTTCGACATGGCACAGTGTATAGAGGTGCCACGATACTTAAGAGATTCCTGAATCCTTCGTCCTCGACCATCGAGAAAGGCTGTCGGTCCACCGCTATCATATACACGATAGCGTTCATAATCTAGACGCGACAAGACAGAAAATATAAAATAATACTGTAGTAGCAACTATGTTATTTAGCTATTTTGGATTTAATTTCTTTTTAATCTTTAGTAAAATATGAAAGAGTATGACTAAAATGTATGTAAAGTACATGTACTTTACATACATTATAAAATATAATACAATATAAAATTATACTATAGTAGCAACTCTGTTAGCTATTTTGGATTTAATTTCTTTTTAATCTTCATTAAAATATGAAAAGAATATGACTAAAATGTATGTAAAGTACATGTACTTTACATACATTTTAGTCATACTCCTTTCATATTTTAATAAAGACCTAGACATGACAAGACACAAAATATAAAATTATACTGTAGTAGCAACTCTGTTAGCTATTTTGGATTTAATTTCTTTTTAATCTTTAGTAAAATATGAAAATAGTATGACTAAAATGTATGTAAAGTACATACATACATACATACACAATTAAATATATATATTTATGTACAGTAAGACCAGTAAGACGCAGCTACTTTCTTAATCCCTGTACAATTATTTAAGGTAATTAAGCCTATGTTGTTTTGAGTTTGGATATACCTTTAACGCAAGTAGAAGAAGATAATTATCTTTTTATGGAAGATTCTGTAGTCCAAGGTTTTGATGCTATAAAAACCTTGGACTACAGAATCTTCCATAAAAAGGTAATTTTGTAGCATATCTCCACCTACTTTGAATAGCTCCTTCAAATCATAAAACTGTCCATGGATATTGCCACAAACCGAAGGAAAACACATCATGCGTATATAGGCTTTAAATATATTTAATGATTGTCAAATTCTGACAAGTGATAGCTGTTTACAAGAAATAGAGATAGTTACTGTCACAGGTAAGTCAACACGCTGTACCTTGCTTTCCTCGATCAGGATTTCACTCGCTTTTGCACACAAGTTGACCTGCGCACCTCGTACCTTAACATCAGCCTCCTTGATAATTTCACACTTCTTTAGCTGCTCGATTTGCCAATCCAAGTCGCTAGATTTGGCCATCATATGGTGCAAAGCTAAATCGATCGAGGTTCTCCGCCGGAGAGCGTAGCCGTTGTTAACGGCTCCTCACGTGCTCATACGAGACCTCGCTGTTTCGACTGATGCTTTAGGACCCGTAGAAGAGCAGTAAACCGTAGAATAGCTGGGTAAATCTAAGGTACAAACACTACAAACAGGTAATGGAATAAAGCATTAACAGAGAATTTACACGCTGCACATAGTACTTACGGATTGTCCTCGTCGTCGTCGTTCGTCTTCGTCGACCTCTGGTTTCACCGCCGTGATCGACACAATGAAACGAGCGAATCGTCGCCGAGTTTCTATTAATAATAAAACAATACGACCGGGAACTCTTGTAATGGCGGAATTATTCGCTGCATTCGCTTCAAATCGAGCTCCAAGTCGCTCGCAATCGGCGATACACACCAAATTGTTTAATATAAAGACGTAATTAGAACTTTCGAAGTAAAATGGGCTGCACGTGCACACGGAATGCGCAACTGAACACGGTAACGGTTACCGCGCGGCGACAGTTGGCGAACTTTGATTGGCTACCGCGTCGCTTCTTGCCGCGCGCAAGCGTGTTTGCGTCCCATGTGTAGGAAGCCAATAGGCTCCCTGAAAATAATCGATTACCAAGAAAAAAGAATCGATTCGCAAATAATCGACCGTCTAAATAATCGATTAATAATCACGATTAATTCATGAAAAAGAATCGATTCTCAAATAATCCGAATCAGAAAATCGCGCATCACTAGTCCTCGTGTGGTGGATGCTCTAGAGAGTTTCATCCAGGGTGTGTCAAGCCGTATCTTGCTACCAAATCTGTCAGTGAGTGCTGCACGGTGCGACTGTCTGCCATGCCGCTTTTATCTAAGGATCCTAAGGTATGCTCTCCGTGGATCCGCCTCCCCGGGCGCGGGAGCTGCTGCTGCTTCTGCCGCGCAGTTGCAGCCCACTGACACACTCCTCCAGTCGATTCTAACCAAACTTGAAGAGTCAGACAAGAGAATGGCCGCTAGACTTGATGAATCGGACAAGAGATTCGCCGCCAGGTTCGACCAGTCGGATAAGAGGATTGCTGCCTTTATCGAGCAGCAGGAGTTAGTGAATGTCGGCTTTGCGCATAAGTTAGATCAGATACCTGAGCTCTTAAAAATCATAAAAGATCAGGGCGAAAGAATCGCGTCGCTGGAGGCCCAGTGTGCGCAGTTGCGTGGCTCTGGGCACGTGGAGAGCGGGTTGTCGGCATCGCGGGTCCCTCGGGCGTCTGAAATAATTATCTCTGGCGTTCCCAGTAAATTCACTATTACATCCGGTGAGCTTGTTGAGAGTGTTTTTCGCGTGCTCGGCATTCCACAGCTTACCTCTGACGTCCTTGAGGCCCGTGATGTGAGGGTGAGTGATGCGTCCGCGGCGACTGGCTCTGGTTCTGCCACTAGTCAGCAGAATGATGCTGGTCGCACTAGATCCGTCATTGTCGCACTCAAGTCACATGAAGTTCGTGATTATGTTCTCAGAGCCATGCGCCGTAGACGCCGACTTACAGTAAGCGAGGTTTTTCCGGGCGATGTCCGCGGTTATATCCATGTTAACGAATTTCTTCCTGCTGATACTTACGATCTCTTGCGCAAAACTAAAATCAAGGCTAAGCAGTCTTCGTATAAATATGTTTGGAGTAGAGATGGCAAAATATTTGTCCGCAAAGACCATAATCAGCCTTCTATAGTCATAGTCTCTGAGGCTGGTCTGGCTGATCTCCAGTGACCTGTGGAGGAGGTGTACCATGTTTCCTCGCCAAATTGTCTCGCTATTACTCATTTCAATGCTTGCTCCCTTCCTGCCCATCTTGAATCAATCCAGGTCTTCCTAGCGTCTAACTTCTTTCACATCATTGCAATCTCCGAGACCTGGCTCCATTCACATATTTCCGACGACCTAGTACGTATCGCTGGATATTATCTCTTACGGGCTGATAGGGAGGGTAAGGAGGGGGGTGGCGTCGCTTGTTATGTTCACGATTCACTGCGGGCGCATGTCCTGGCGTCATCTCCCTCCGCTTTCTCAAATGCCCCGGAGTATCTTATTCTAGATATTCGTAACGGTGCATGTGAACCTCTTCTATTTACTATCATGTATCGTCGGCCAAGAGCCAGAAATTTCAGTACATATGTTGATGTCCTTACTTCATTTATGCACAGTTATAAAAACATCATTATCACCGGCGATTTAAATTGCAATCTTCTTGTTCCATCTTACGAATCTAGTTACTTACGAGGCATGGTTTCACAACTGTCGCTCAATATTGTTCAGTCGCAACCAACTTTTCACACAAGTTCTTCTCATTCTTGGCTGGACGTTTTTATAGTCGACAACATGAACAAAGTATTATCATTTCGCAAGTCTGACGCTCCTTTCATCAACGGTCACGATCTTATCGAATTGACTTACTCATTCGAAGTGCCGTCCTTTAAGAGTCGCACCCTTGTTCGGCGTTGCTACAAAAGATTTGATGAGCAAGCGTTTACTCGCACTGTCACCTTCATGCTGTCCTCATCTTTTCCGCGGGATTTCGGTCCGATGAGTCCCAGTGATTCGGACCTTGACCGTTTCCTCAACACGATAACTAACGACATCACTGCCAGTTTGAATCTGTATGCTCCTATTCATACTTTTAGAGTGACCCGTCAGTCTGCGCCTTGGCTGACCGAGGCTCTTACTCTGAAAATCAGACACCGCAACCGGCTCTTCAACATCGCGCGCAGATCCGGTGACATCCTCGATTTTCACATTTATAGGCTTTTCAGAAACAATCTCACGCGTGATCTTAGACGAGCTAGAGAGCAGTATCACACAGATAGACTAAATACAATTTCTGATCTGTCCAAGATGTGGCGCGAACTTGCCAATCTTGGCCTTATCGAATCACCTCGTTCCTCACCCTTTAACTTCTTTTCACGTAATCTTTTGAATGCCCATTATGCTTCTATTTCAAACTGTTATCCTTCTTGCACACAATCCCAATTTTCTGATATCATATCCATAGTGCCTGACGAACCACAATTTCATTTTTCTCAAATATCGGTTGACGATCTGTGCTCTGCAATAGCTTCACCGTCCTCTTTTTCTTATGCTTCTGGCTGTGATCAGTTACCATTATTCGCTATCGCCTCGGCCCTGCCCCATATTGATAATCTCCTGACCACATTTTTCAATTGTTGTCTCAACTCAGGCTACTTCCCATCTCCCTGGAAACGCGCAATAGTACGTCCACTATCCAAAGTTAAATCACCCATCTCTCCTTCAGACACAAGACCCATAGCCAACCTGTGTGAACTCTCAAAACTATTTGAAAAAATTATTCATCGTCAAATCGTGGACTTCATCAATTTACATCACATCCTTGATGCTAGGCAGTCTGGTTACCGTAAGGGTTATTCGACTCAGTCTGCCCTCTTACGATTAGCTCACGATATTAGGAGTGGCGTCGATGTAGGTGAAGTACTGATACTCGTTCTTTTCGATTTCAGCAAGGCCTTCGACACTGTCTCTCATCCTTTGCATTTGACCAAACTCAGGAAATGGGGCTTTTCCGATCTTGCCCTCAAACTAATTTTCTCGTACTTCACTGGTCGTCTCCAGGCAGTTGTCGATTTGGAAGGTGTTTTTTCCGAGTGGCTATCTGTTACTGCTGGCGTTCCGCAAGGATCCGTCCTGGGACCACTCCTCTTTTCACTTTTCATTAATGACATCAGCGCGTTTCTAAGATTCACAGAGCACTTGATATTTGCTGATGACACTCAAATTTATCGCAGGCGTCTCTTTACTCAATTAAATGTTGGGCTTCAACTTGTGGCGCACGATGTGAATGTGGTTTTTGAATTTGCGGCTGCAAATGGACTGACTCTCAATCTAAATAAATCCAAGGTCTTAATACTCGGCAGCAGAAGTTACGTCAAGCAAATTAATCTTAACGACCTTCCCCTCATTTCTGTTGGTGGTACTTCGATTCCCTATGTTGATGAAGCGCGGAACCTGGGTGTCATCATGAGGTCTGACCTGTCTTGGGCTAGTCATGTCTCCCATATTTCCAGGAGAGTGCACTTCACGCTATACAAGCTCAAGTTCCATAAGAACTCCTTGTCACTTCAGTTGCGGGTAAAACTCGTGACTGCATTGATCTGGCCTTTGTTGGATTACTGTTCTCTTGTGTACAATGATGTCACTGATGAGCTCAACGGTAGATTACAAAGCCTTATCAACTGTGCAATTCGCTTTATATTCAATTTAAAACGCGACGAACACATCACGCCTTTTCGTCATCAATTGGGGTGGTTGTCCGTAAGAAACAGACGTCTGTACTTTCTGGGAATTGAAATGTACAAGATATCCCGCGGTATGTCTCCCAGTTACCTCTCCAAAATCTTCATTAAGCCTGATTCCTTGTTTAGACGTTCGTCGCGACTTGCATTGGAACATGCATACCAAATTCCTATCCACAGGACAAAAACATATCATAGGTCCTTCCATTTAGCTGGAATTTATCTATGGAACTCGCTTCCTACTGAGATCGTGACCTCATCAACTGTCACTGAATTTAAACGAAAGCTCTACAACCATCTCTTTTCTCTCGAGTCTAGTTCTGTGCATGCTTCCACCTTGGAGCCATCAGGCGTTCGAACATGACACTAATATCTTATCTAGTCCCGTACTGAATCACTTACTTTTAGTTAAGTCATCTTAGTGTTATTCTAGTCGCGTACCAAATCACTTACTTTTAGTTTCAGGTCATCTTATTGTAATCTCGCGATTCTGTTTTTTCTTTTTTTCTTTTCTTCGTTTGCTACATTGCGTATACAGCTCCTGGTACACCCTCTGTGGAGTTGCGAGTCGCTTGCTTCAATCTGTACATTTATTAATTATTTCCCTTATCACGCTCTCGCTCCGTCCTCCGCTGGGGGTGTTTCACCTGCTTGTTGTTTTGTTTTATCATTATTTTTATAATTATATTCTTGTTATTTTCATTGTTACCGCTATGTAGCGGATTTACAACATCTTTGTGTACATCTCTTATTTGCCTAAAGTCCAGACCATGGCATAAATCTCTCTCTCTCTCTCTCTCTCTCTCTCTCTCTCTCTCTCTCTCTCTCTCTCTCTAAAATTGTACTTCCTATAATAAAATCGTACTAAAATGACTATTTTATTAATTTTATTATTCTTATTATTTTTCCTCTACACATACGTACTATAAACAGATTACATATGAGAAAGAATATACATATATAAGCGTATATTTTTTGTATAGATTATATACATTTATATTTCTTTTTACGTGAAAAATTTGTTATCGAGTTGTGGCAACTCCGTCAGCCACCCTTCAGGGTAACCTCCGCTCCTACGGCACTTAGTTTCCGCGACAGTAAGAAGGTTATTATTTACGATGCGCGCGGGGCAAATTCATGTTACCAAACGCGGAGAGATTCAAGTCATCGGAAAGCGAGAATTTCAGGACGATGACAGATTGCAAGTTTCACGAGACGCAAGTTTCCTAGCAACTCCGTTGTTGATTCTCGCCGCCGATTTTTCTCGGGTATAAAAGAGGAGCCTATCGCAGAAATGATTTGGTGATTTGGGAGCAGTCGGCCGAAGCAGTTGAGCTAGCCTCACCACGCCACGCACCAGTAGCACCCAACACCCTTCTCGGCTTGCCGAGGAAGTGGTGGTCAAGCAATCAACTGAGCGACGCCGGACACAACCACTCCCTTTGAAGCAGGAGGAAGGTGGTTCTTGGTGACAGCCTTGCGAACGGCGCTCAGACTCCCGGTGCTAGACGGCTGACCTCTTCCCAAATTCTCCGAGGAAGATTCTCCCGTCAAACGGGAAGCAACCGCCTCCCAGCGCTAGACGTGTGGTGGCAGATCCACCAAGGAAGGTGATCGTCCTTGATCCACCCTCCGGTGCTAGCCACCAGGAGGACGACGTTCATCGCTCAAAAGCGAGATCTCTTCCTTCCCTCGAGGACTCCCAAACCTCCGGTGCCCTGTCACCGTCATCGAGATGTAACGTAACCTCAAGCGCGAAGTCGCTAACTGGCGCAGGTTGCCCCGTCAGTCATTCGCCGATTCTTGGCGCCAGTCGACCAACTCTTTTAGTTACACCTAAACGAAAAACCTTTTCTCTTCCAGTAACCTCTATTCCCAGGCCAGACATTAAGGTTCTCTTGAAGGAGTTCAAAATTCCACGACTCATCTCTCCTCTGCCTACCTCTCCTGTTAACCTCGACGCTGATTCACCGAAGGAGCAATCAGAGAAAGCGACGCAAACCCCTGATTTTCAACGACCCGAGGTGATTCAACGAAGTGTAGCAACGCAAACCAAAACACGAGGAAGAGGACAAAGGAGAAATAACCGAGGAAAACTAAACAAAGAAAATATATGTTCTAATTGTCATAAGTGTTTAAGCTATGGAAAATGTTGAGAGTTGTTAAAATAAAAAGCTTAATGTAAAACTGAGTCAAATTATCTTAGCAAACCCTGTATATATAGGAAAGCGTTAGGCGTATCAGCGTGCAATTAAGATCAAGCGAAAGCCTATTAAATTTCCTAAACGAGTATTAGAACTATTACTTGACTCTTTATTTTGCGCGCCTAATTATATAGTATGTGTCAAAATACCATTAGGCGTACATCTAAAAAATTGACAAAATTTTTGACATTACGAAGACCCCTATTTCTTTCATGAAATTAGAAACGTTAGAAATTGGAAACGTTTGAAGTTTAAATGGCATGCACGCATACATGCATTCACATATGCACACACACGCATACACGCAGGCAGTGTAGGAGACGACAATCGTTGTCCGTTCGTGAGATCGAGCCCGAGCCTCGAGCTTGCGATGTTTTTTCTATCTCCATTTCCTACACATCTATCCGCACACAGGGACGCTCTGTCTATCCGTGTGACGACGCGCCGTGTGAGGTTGTCATCTTCCCTCTTTCTCACTCTTACTCATGCGATCGAGGCTGCTTTTTTATGCTTTCTCAGCGTAAATGATAATGTACTAATGTAAAAATACTGTACAATCATAAAAGTAATATAAAACATATCGTACAATAACGATTGTCGCTAAGCAAATACTAAATGATGAGATTTTGTAATATTGTTACGCCCGTGCGCTCGCTGTGCGCTCGTGCCGTATCGCCCGTTAGACGCCTGGGCGGCAGAAGAATATCGCAGCCGGACAACGGGTTGCTTGACGACGCTGTTTACTAACAGCCGGTCGTCAGATTTCACTCTGGACCTCGAATTAGACGGACGTGTCTCGTTGTATCTGAGCAATAAATCCGTTCTTTTTAACAGAGAGTATCGTTATTCCCGGTGACGGGAAAGCGCGGCGCGTTCGCGAGTGCGGTGAGAGTGTGACTGTGCGAGTGCGACGAACGCGTGTCGAGCGTAACAATATAATGACGATGTAAGTAAAATACATAACACGGACACGGTGCGTGCTAAAGAAACGCAGTAAGTCAATTTTAAAGTAGAATAATACTAACACATATGGTAAATATGCATACATATTCTTTGCAAGACAAGTACAAATTGTACAAAAAGCAACAAAATAAATAATTGTTGATACATACGAGCCTGACCTTTAATTATATTTTTAAAATAAATAACATGTTAGAAAAGAGATATTACAAACATTAAAATTGCACCAAATACGTAAAAAAATAGCTTTAACTTCTTTTTTTATTTAAAATAAAAAAATTATTTATGTTTTGTAAAATGTGTTCAACATAAATACACATTGTAAAAATTGAAAAAAAAAATCCCTCAGTAGCTCTATGATAAAGTCGCTGTCGCTGCCGCCGTTCCCTTTCTTGGTATACATCGCCATTTTTGGCGCGTATTTTTCAGGGGTAATTGGGGGGTCCCCTCGTGGTGGACCGCCTTGGTGCGGCGAGGGGGCTCCCCGTTCGGATCCGACGGGCCATGTCCGGTGGCTTCTGTTAGAACAGAAGTCACCGTGGTGGCCCGTTGGTGAGGTGCGGGGTCTAAGAGTCCACCCTTCCTGCCGCCGGTCTACGGACCGGAGGGGCGGGAAGAATGGGTGCCCGGCGACTCCCTTAAGGACCGGCCTTCGGGTTGGTCCCAATCGCCGGTAGAGGAAGGCGACCCTGATTTCAAACGCCCGGTCGGCCGGGACCGTTAGGGGGATTTTGATTCCTCTCGCCGGCCTAGAGGAAGGAAAACCTCGATAAAAAACCGCGGGGTTCGAGGTGGGGTTGGCTTCTTCACCCATTGCACGCCGGTGGTCCGGCAGGGTGGGGGATCCGGCCGCCCGGCCCGCTCGGACTTATTCCGAGGTCGGGACCGGGCGGCCACCCTCCAGGGGCCATTTGGGACTCATCCGGACCCTTAGGGGCCCGGTGGGGACCAAGTGGTACGGGTTTTGCGAACCCGGAGTGCCCGAGCACATCAGTACCGTAACCTAGGGCAGTCGTTGCGGCTGTTCTGGGCCGGGGAGTCCCTTTGGGGACTCGCGAGGTAGGCGGCCTCTATAATAAGTCCGCCCGGTCGGACGGGACCGTAAGGGACGAGCCTTGCTCTGTGACCCAGCCGTCCAATGGGAAGGAAAACTCAGAGAAAAAATCGGGGGACCGGCTGCCCTGCTTAGGAGTCTGGCTATCGACGCGTACGCGGCTTCCCAGACTCCATCAGCCGGTAAGGGATGGCGACCCTGACATCAAACGCCCGGTCGGCCGGGACCGTTAGGGAGATTGTGATTCTCCTGCCGGCCTAGAGGAAGGTCACCTCGATAAAAAACCGCAGGTGGGAGAGGACGGATACCTCGATAAAAACCAATGGGCGGTTGGACTTGTATCCCACATCCATTGTACGCCGGTGCTCCGGCAGGATGGAGGATCGAGACCGACTGCCCTATGGGAAGGAAAACCCAGATAAAAAACCGGGGGTCCGGGTGCCCTGCTTAGAGAACTGACCCAGGCTACCCAGCCTGGGTGACTTCAGTCCTCTTCGCCCGGCAGGGGATGGCGGCCCTGATTTCAACCGCCCGGTCGGCTGGGACCGTAAGAGGGGGTTTACTCCTTCTACCAGCCAAGGAGGAAGAGAAATGGACACCTCGTTAAAAAAAAATAAAACCACGGTCGGTCGGGACCGAGAGAGGTGGTGTCGTGATTGCGTGTCGCCGGGCGGGGCGCTCGTGCAGGGGCGCGGGCGCCCTCGTGCTGACGAACGTGATTACTTATTCCACTTCACCGCCAAGGAGGGAGAGGAATGGACACCTCGATTAAAAAACCACGGTCGGTCGGGACCGAGAGAGGTGGTGTTGTGATCGCGTGTCGCCGGGCGGGGTGCTTCGGGCACTCACGTGCTGGCGGATGTGGTTGCTTATTCCACTTCACCGACTTATGCCCGTTTTCACCAACTCGGTTCAAAACTTAAACTCTAGTGACATTTGCTTAATCTTGGTTTATCGCATATTTCCATTCCCACCATGTTTCGTTCAAAATTTAAACGGCAATAAACTGAGTTTATTTTGAACGCTCAATTTTGGCCGTTCAGCTACGATAAACGAAGTTTAAAAAAATAACTAAAATGTAATATAGAGATTCAATGTGTGTATAGAGATACAAAGAGGTTATAAACATCGAAATAAATTATATTACAGCATCTTGACATCTAAAGAGAGAATATAAAAGAAATTATATTTCACGCGGTATCGTATACAGGGTGTTCCTTAAAGTCCGCGCACTAACTACATAGCGTTATTCCTTATCAAAAATTGAGTCGAAAAGTCCCGAACCATTTTTTTCTATAATGCTTTACCAAGTTGTAATTATTGAGTAAAGTCAATCCAATCAGCGCCGACCTTTAGCCGGGCGCACGTCAGTGAGCCACGCGCCTGGTAGTGTGCGTGAGCGCTCCGCCGCTACGTTCAACGCTACGCGGCGGTGGCGCGCGGCCCGGCCGCGGCGGTGCTGCGTCTTCGCGCGCGTCGCATGGAATATTCTTACGCATCGTAATAATAGAAATAATTTTTTCTTGCACTAAGAATTACATGTTACTTCTGTCAGAAGTATCTTCTTACAGAAAATTTCGATAACAAATAGAACTCTCGCCAAGACATAAACCATCTTCAACACATGAAGATTTAAACAAATACAAAAAAATAAACTGTGTATTTTACAAAAATTATTTTCTAAACAATTCGTTTCGTTAGATATCTCTGCGTTAATTGAAATTAAATTTTGAAACATAGCACTTATTCAATCTTTCTACGAGATTCACCTAGTTACTCAGAAGTAATAAATTTTTTAAGAGAAATAACAATTAGATATTTAAATATTCTTATGCTTAAAAGAAAATACGTAAAGCGTATTAAAAAATAGAGAAAGATTTCTTCCTTTATGAGAAAACGATTTATCTTAAGTCAAGAATAACGCTTTTCAGATGTACAATTTGAAACTTAAGGTAAATGAGAGCAAAACGCCGATTTTATAGCGAATAATAAGTCGCTCATTTGCTGCAACAATGACAAAACTCAAAAATCGCTCTTTTTGAGTTATTCGTACAGGGAAAAAGGTTGTTACATGTACTATTCACATTTAAATCGGTTTCACGAACTCACCCGAGAGAACAGTTGTGTCGCTATTGTGCCATATCATTTAGTGAATTATGTAGGTTGCAATACTGTCTTATCTCAGTCAATCTCAGTTGTCATTTTGTCGTGTAGTGAGAACATCGTAAAAGTTGCAAAAAGAGTAACTCGTCGTCCTCTCCTCTATCGCCAGGGGGTGGCGCGTGGGCGGGCTCACCACGCGTCACAGCTGGCCCTGACTGGTTGCTACGGCGCTCCCCGATGGGCCGGCACCCCCAGGGTGGTGGGTGGTAGGCTGGGGTTAGTCCCCCCCAGCCTCCACTTGTCATTAGATTTGTCCGAAAGGACAGAGGGAGGCACAGCCCCCCCCCCCCCCCAGGAGGGTTGCCTTTTCAAGGCTGGCGTGGGGAGGATCGCGGAAGTGATCAGTGCGTTACCCAGTTCCTCCCCTACATAGCGCCAAGGAGGGACTAGTGGGGTTTTTAGCCGGTAGGCTATGGGTCGACGTCGCTTTGGCGATATGCGCCCGTAGAATCCGGCACACCCCCGCCTTGGGCGCGAAAGGCGGGAAGTCTTTGGAAGATTTTCCCCACTTAAAAAAAATAAAAGGGGTAATTGGGGGGGGGGTTGCGGTACAGGCGGTGCGGGCACATTATCCTTGCGGTACAGTCAGTGCGGCACACATATCCTTGCGATACAGGCGGTGCGGACACATATCCTTGCGGTACGGGCGGCGGCCGGACTCGAATCTGAGTCCCTTCGGCGGAGCATCTTCCCACTGAGCCACTGTGGATGACAACACCTTTTCTTCATCGAAACAGATACTTCTGTTACACTTATGTGTATATGTGTATATATATTTCTAACAATTATTGCAACATATTGAGTTACTAAAAAGCATTTTGTAAATATGATTGATTTATTTATCGTTTTTTCGTGAAAAAAATAATGCCTGATATATTTCATACTTGTTTTTTTTTTTTTTTTTTTCAAAACATGTAACGCTATATGTTCCGCATGTTTAATATGTAATAATATATATTACTGGTCAAATTCGGTATCAGTGAAAACCATATGCTACGAAACAGTAATGCTGATTACATTTATTATGTTCTCTTCTCCATGTCTATTTTAAATTTTAAATATTAATAATTACATAGAATTTCAATGATGAATATTATAATATTATTACATATTACTTTTACGTAATATATAATAACGAACCATGTATGAAACAACAATAACTTTTATGACATATATTTCACAGTAATTTTTTAAGGGAAAAGAAGATAAATAAATCGATCCTATTTCTAAAATGTTTTTAATAATTTAATGTTCAAATAATTCTAAGAAAATATATAAAAATACTGTGTGATAAACAAGTCGTGCGCGAACATCGATGTCATCGTATCTGTGTTAGCGTCGTGTGTGTAGGTGTGTGTTTTTCTCGCATTTACTAACAAAGCGCGCGATTTCTCTCTCTCTCTCTCTCTCTCTCTCTCTGAGTGAATTTGTTAAAAATAAATGCAGATAAAACCAAATATATGATAGTTAGAAGTATAAGGAAAGAAATAAAAGCAGACATAATTGTAAAAAGTTTGGATGGAACTGTAATAGAGCGTGTTGAGATAGCGAAACATCTGGGTGTAATGATTGATAGTAAACTCCGCTGGGAGGATCACTGTGATTATATGTTAAAGAAAATAGGGAAAAGAGTGAGTTTTCTGAATAGAATATGAAATGATATATCGGTGTACACTAGATGTACTGTGTATAAGAAACGCAACTAAATCGACTGCAAGTGGCGCAAAACCGTGCAATGAGAGTCATACTACAATGCTCGCGATATACAAAGGTAGAATTGATGCTGCAAACCCTTAAGTTTATGAATGTAAGACAGAGGCTAATGTACAATGTATGCACTTTTATTTTTAAGATAGTAAGGGGCATAATGCCAAAACATTTAAGTAATAGGATAGAAATAGTAGGAGATGTGAGTGGACGGCAAACGAGGCAGGCTGAGAATATTAGAATTCAATATCGCAGGACGAGAAGCGCACAGAAAAGTCTATTTTATGTGGGTTTGAATATGTATAACGCCCTACCGATAGAAATTAAGCAATGCGAAAGAATTGAACCATTCAAACGTAGGTTAAGAGAATTTATTGTACCTCATGTACCTCTCTCTCTCTCTCTCTCTCTCTCTCTCTCTCTCTCTCTCTCTCTCTCTCTCTCTCCCCCCCTCTCTGGTGTCATGTGAGTATGCCAAGACGTGTTGTATATCGCTCTGCATTTTGAGAACATTTTCTACTGCCTACTGCCCTCCGGGGCCTTCTCGTTCTAGTGCATGGATTGCAGAGCTTGTTTGCTTGCCATTTCTTTCTGCTTTTGAGCTGGTCACGGGATTCTCAGAGGTATTTTCCTATATTTCATGGTGGATCTCGATCGAATTTTTCTGGATCTCGGTTTCTCTTGACGGAATCTGAGTGAGGGGCGCATGCTCTGACACTTCCTATTGGTTCCTTCGGACGGCATGCCGAACCCGGAGAGGACGACGGACTTGACTTCCCCCACCCATGCTGACTCCGACGGCGGCGGGCGGATGGAAAACATAAACGAGTCGAAAGGTCTTTCTCGTATATCATCGGCGTCGAACTTGCAAACAGCGGCGGACGTATTACAAAATACGGCTTTAAATGCCTCTAGGGTTAATGCCCTGAGGCAATCACTAAACAGGCATCATGACAATGTATCGAGGCAGCTTCTGTCGAGTAAAGAGACTCTCGAAAAGAGGGTCCTAATTGATTCTGCCTTTCGCGCTTGTAAAGAAGCGCTTGATGAACTTTCGGTGGCATATCTCAGTATGAATGAATGCAATTCCCTGCAGGTTAACTTGGCGGAGACAGTTAAAAGTATTGTGAGCGATGCCTTGTCTGATGCCTGTGACAAATTAACAGCTCGTTTGAGCGCTAACGTTACGTCGACCGAGCAGGGGAATGCCGGTGCTTCCTCTGTGCCCTCTTATGCGGCGGTAGTTTCTGGGCAATCGCGCGTGCGGATGGCTCGCGGCTCCTCTATTGAGGTGCCACGTACCACTAACCTGATAGTTACGCCTAGGGAGAACTTTTTCACGAAGTACAAAACGTCTAGGGAGACTAGTGACGTGTTACAAAGGATCATCAAGCCGTCCGATTACAACCTTAAAGTCAACAGAATCTCGTCAGCTGGGAATAACGGTGTGCGAATTGAGGCACTCTCTGTGGATCTGCCGAAAATGAAAGGGTCTCGTGAACTCGAAGACGCAAGTTTCAGACTCGAGCTGGAGGGTAAGATAAACCCAAGGCTGTTGATGCGTAGAGTGCCCTGCAATATGTCCAGGGAGGAGATTCTGGAGGATTTGGTTACCCTGAACTTGGGGGATTTTGATGCACCGGAGGTCAAGGTCGTGTACATCTTTCCTCAGAAAGACAATCGACGCACTACCAGCTGCGTGATCGAGGTCACTCCTGACATCCGCACTTGCCTATTGAAAGACAAATTCATATTTATAAATTACAATGCCCTGCGAGATCACCGACTACGTTAGGATTCTTCAGTGCTTCAAGTGCCTTGCCTTCGGACATTTTGCGAAGCATTGTCGTTTTACGACTTTATGCGGTCATTGTGCTGGCGGCCATGAATCTAAGGTTTGCACCGCCAGAAGCAAAGCACCTGAATGCGAAAATTGCAAGCGATGGTTGCCACAAGCGGGTCGACATCATTCCGCCCTTGATAATAAGAACTGCCCAATTTTACGTAAGCGAATGTCGGAAAGGATTAGTAGCATAAACTATGGATAAGCCTGCGCATCACTTGTGTCTCTGTTAACTGCCAAGCATTGCTTGCACATTTCGACGAATTTCAGTTCATTTTTAATGATTCGGGGTATCACATCATATGTCTCTCTGAAACCTGGCTCAAACCTCACGTACCCGACCATCTGGTTTCTCTTGGCGGCTACCGTTTCTTAAGATGCGACCGCGTTGGCAGGACTGGAGGGGGGGTTTCTATCTATGTGCCTGTCGCTTTTCATGCGTCGATTCTGCGTCAGTCTGAGAACATTTGTCATGGTAGACCAGAATACTTTGTAACAATGCGCCCCGCAATACGCATTGTTCCGGCCGAAAAACCAGCCGCGACCGCCCGGCCGACCACCCGCCGGGCGACGAACGGGCACGGCGTGCCCACTTTTTTAAACATACGCAATTAGGAAGTCCGCGAACGGACTTACCGCGGCAAACGTCTCGGAGCACCGAGCGGCACCGACGACAACCGAGAACCGCCGAACGCAATCGCGGCGTCAGGACGCCGTAATATCCGACCGCTCCGCCGCACCATCCCGGCGCTCGCGATTACCGACGCCGTTACCCCCACGCCGTAACGCCGTCGCGACGGGTATATAAAGAAGCGTTTGCTAACGCTAAAACAATTCTGCGACCGACCAGATCACCGATCCGACCGATCCCGAACTCCTGCATCCGCTAGTCAAACGAGGGTAGAGAGTTGCTCTGCCTTTCCCGAGTGTGTCTCGGCAAACGACCAGCTTCCTCGTCCTCGAGATTATCCGGACGGGGGTAGAGTGCTTCTCTGCCTCCACCGAGCGCTCCTCGGTGGACGGTGGGTAATCCTCCTGCCTGTACCGCGGCATCCGCGCGCTTCCTCGCCGAACACCGCCTTCGCTCCGCGGCGCCCACGGGAGTAGTCTTTAATCTGCCTCCACCGAGCGCTTCTCGGTGGACCGCCCGCGCTTGGGTAATCCTTCCGCCTTTCCCGCGGAATCCGCGCGATTCACCGCCGCCGCGGGCCATTTATACGCGCTCCGATTCGAGGCACCGGCTCCGCCCGGACCGATACGCTGTCACGCGCATCGTCCCGCGAGATTTGTAATCGCGTTCTCGCGCCGCGTCGAGTCATCCCTCGCGACGCCGTCCACCGCGAATATTGTACACCGCGATCCGTTACCACGTTGCGCGTCTCGAAGAGACAGTGTACCTCGCGAGCATTTATCACTCCGCGTACATCACCTCGGCAGTTGTATACCGCGAGCCCTTTATGTACCTGCGCATGCCTCGCGACTCGATTCCTCGCGAGCACGTGATATTAGAATAAACGTTCTGTTTTGTTATCCTAACGATACGCTTTATTTTGCCGGCTCACACCTCGCATCTGTTTCTCCGCGCCTCCTTCAAACCCAGCCACGCCGCGAGCTAGAGCCGCGTATCGAAGACAGGTTGTTTCAACTTAATTGTTGAAGTCTCAATCAATTCCCACTCCAAGGTCTTGCTTGCTGTCGTATATAGGCCTCCTCATAGTGGATTTATATCTGATTTTTTTAATGCATTTTCCGACCTGTCAGTGAATAGTCAGTGAATTATAAGCACTCTGTAATATTTGGAGATTTTAACGCGGATCTCTGTTCTCTCACCTTCGATTCAGAGCAGATCTTATCGCTTGTGCGTGCGGCAAACCTTTTCCTAGTGCTCTTTACAGCCACGCACCACACACGTACTGCCTCCACTCTACTTGATCTGTGCATTATAGACGAAGCGGACAAACTAATTGGGCACGAGCAGCACGATGCTTGCTTTTTGTCTGCGCACGATCTCATTGAAATCACCTACGACATCAAGATCAAGCGTGTTCCTAGACGCACCATTCGTGTTCGCGACTTCCGCTCGTTCAACCTTGAGGACTTTTTAGCTGACTTGGACGACCAGAACTGGGAGGACCTTTACATATCTGACAACATCGACGTTAAACTTGGGATCCTGAATGACTTTCTTCTGACCAGCTATGACAAACATGCTCCTTATCGAGTCATCCAACCAAAGCATTTGCCTACGCCCTGGCTCACGCCCGAAATTAAGGCACTGATGAAAACTAGGGACAAATCAAGGAGAGTTTGGAAGAGGAGTAGAACGGATGTTAATTATGATCATTTCAGGCGTTTGAGAAATCAGGTACAGCTTGAGGTGCGGAGGGCTAAAGCTGAATATTTCCATAGGGCGTTCCTCGACATCAACGAGCCTAACCTTATCTGGAAGAAGCTCAGACATTTCGGCTTTTTGAGAACTAAAGCTGTCGCTGACAAACTCGTTTTCGATATCGACGAGTTGAACGACCATTTTACGGGCAACAGGATTTTTGATCCCGGCACCTGTGGGACTTTCCACTTAGGCGAAGAGGTATATGAAGACTCTAAATTCTATTGGAAACACATTGAGCCGAGGGACATTAGTAGGGCTTTCCGTATGGGCCGATCGAATGCGGTGGGCAGGGATAAACTTCCCCGTAGTTTGGTTGTGAGGGCGCTTCCCAGCATTCTACCGGCACTAACTCATATTTTTAATTTCTGTCTGACTTATGGCGTTTTTCCGGAGATCAACGAAGTGCGCCACTATTTGTCCGATTCCTAAGGTGAAGCGCCCGGCAGAACTTAACGACTACAGGCCCATCTCAATACTGTGCGCAATGTCCAAAGTCTTGGAGCGCATCGCGGCGGATTAAATCGTGAGTTATCTCGAGGATTGTGACATCTTGGATCCCTTTCAGTCGGTTTATAGGAGGGATTTCTCCACGCAGACAGCTCTGATCAGAGTCCTGGATGACGTTGGGATGGCCGCGGACAAGAGAATGATCACTGTCGCTGTATTCTTTGACTTTACAAAAGCATTTGATTATGTTTGCCATCGACTCTTGATCAACAAGCTTAGAGATCTGGGTTTCTCCTGCTCTGCCTTGCGATGGCTCTGCTCATACCTAACGAATCGGGAGCAGGCTGTGCGCGATCCCGTCACTGGAAGGCTGTTATCTGACAGATCGGTTCGTGGAGGAGTGCCCCAGGGCTCTGTCCATACTCTTCGTACTCTACATGAGGGCCTTCGGGACTGTACTGAAGCACTGCAAATATAATTTCTATGCTGATGATCTCATGATCTATCTTCACATGGAATCTGGAATGCTCTGTGAGGCTATCTCTCTCATCAACGAGGATATTTGTAGGGTTCTAAGTTGGGCAACATGCTCACGATTAACCCCAGGAAAACTAGAGCGATGATCATGGGGACACTGCAATATATTAATGTCCTGGAGATGGGTGCCTTACCCCATATTATTGTAGACGGTACTACTATTCCTTTCTCGGACACGGTGGAGTACTTGGGTGTCACTATCACCAGTACACTTTCCTGGACCGAGCAAACCACGAAGACAATCTCTCGTGTGAATACGGCGCTGTACCAGCTAAAACTCGGCAAACATCTCCTTCCTATTTCTCTCCGCATTAGGCTCATCACGGCTCTTATTTTTCCTCTGTTCGACTATTGTTGCTTGGTCCAAACCAATATTACAGGAGAGCAGGACCTTCGTCTGCAGAGGGCTTTCAACAAATGTGTCCGCTTCATTTACCAGGTCAAATGGGACGAGCATATAACTCCCTATTTAGCCAGACTTGGTTGGCTAAGAATTTGTTTCCGACGTTTGTACTTCGTGGGGAACTTGACGTTCTTCGTGTTGCTGAAGAAAAAACCTCAGGTCCTTTACAGTAATTTCGTGTTTAAGCGTGATATAGCCTCGCGCGATACTAGGGCCCTGGGTAGCGCTCTTAACCTTCCGCTGTGCCGCAGAGTTCTTCAAGCGCTCCTTTTACTCCCAAGCTGCTGAACTGTGGAATGACATTCCACCCGACATCCGCAATTCTTCTTCTATTTGCGAATTTAAGCATAAATTTTACGAGTATTTGCTCCTGCAATCGCTGCAGTCTCACAATTGAGCATATTTCTGCATGACGGGGGCATATTGATATTGTTATACTTGTAGTTACTTTGTTGTTTTCTTTTTACATGCTCATTCTCTATATACATATACATATATATATATATATATATATATATATATATATATATATATACACTTTCTTTTCTCTTACCTCCATTTCTATCTTTTCTAATTGTGTTTCAACGTTGTATTTTTGCGCTTTCTGAATTCTGTATATTGTGTAACAATGTCTTAACGCTTTAGGGGACCTGTCCCAGAGCGTATAATAAATGACGATTAATCAATCAATCAATCAATCAA
>JASTWL010001756.1:0-23315 GCA_035220575.1 Temnothorax rugatulus | reverse complement strand
TTTCCAGGAAATCAGAAAATTAAAAAAATCAATTTAATTCAGATTTAAGATATATACAATTCAGATATTGTGTGATTAATAAGTTTGTATATTTATTAGCTCTTTTTAGCGGAGCTTTCACTCCTTAATTATGAGAATTAAAAAACAGTGATACAAATCGTTTAGATAATAATTCACTCTCTGAAAATATATTGTTACGATTGCAGATTTTCAATCGTAAATATGTGCAAAGAGGAGAGCCTTTACAACGAAGGGCTCAAGCCTCTTTACTACTCCACCGAAGATGCTCGAACTCGATCCGTAGGATGGAGAAGATGTGCGACAACATCACGTATTACCGAAACAACGACTCATCGTAAGAAAATTCCTTATTCCAACGATAATCTCGCGATGCGGTAAAAAAAATAGCACGGAATAATTACAGAAGCGACGAGGAGAAAGAAAAACACACGCTCACGTTCAATATCTCGTTCCCTCACGATCGTGACATCGTTTATTGGCGCACTGCTACCCGTACACCTACACCGATCTCCAGGTAAAACGATCACGGTATTGAAAATTCACTTATTCACCCCCGCAATCTTATAAAAAATATTACATGTGACTAAGTAACTGTAAAGTAACGCTGGTATTTCACTATTTTCGTCAATTCTCATTTCGCTCAAGAAAGCAACGTGAGTAATTAGAACTGCTTTTAGTAATTATTGCGCGGAACGTTCTCACAAATGCCACTAGACCACACTGCCTGCCCCCACGCCCCACGGTATCGTGAATGGAACAAAGTGGTATTTGTTTCACGTTCTGCTCGCTCCTATCGCGATTACAATCGCGAATACCATCGCGAACAATTCCCAGTCTCGGCGATTGTATTTATTACGTATTCCGTCAGTAGATTAAATCTCGGTCTACCTCTCCACCCCGCCCCTCTCCCCCTGGTCTTTAATTGCCCGCATAAACATGCCACAGGAGTATCTCGGCAAAATCGTGGCCGACCCCGCGAAAACGAGATTCGCCAAGCTGCGTCTGCTGTGCCGCAGCTTGGCCGGAAACGGTGTATATTACCTGACGATCACCGCGCCGACCCACGACGAGGAGGTGCGCAGGAAGCGGGGCGTCGTTATCACGGCCCGGGTGCATCCCGGCGAGACGCCGTCGAGCTGGACGATGAAGGGCATCATCGACTTCCTCACCGGCGACACGAACCGAGCCAGAGTAAGACGTGATTTCGCAATTCTAGATGAGTATCGGTCCGAAACGGCTCGAGATCCAAGATAGAGATATCAACCACGCGGGCGCGATTTAACAGACGATTAAAATATCGCTGTTGAACGAAACTCGCTTGATGTCGGAGAGATTCACGCCGTGAAGCTTACGATTGACCTAAGGTCGCGCGCGATCTCATCGTAGGAACTCAGAGAGAGATTCGTCTTCAAGTTGGTGCCGATGCTAAATCCGGACGGCGTAATAGTGGGCAACAATCGGTGCTCCCTGTCCGGGAAGGATCTGAACCGGCAGTACAGGACCGTGATGCGGGAGAGCTATCCGTCCGTCTGGCATACGAAGCTAATGATACGGAGGCTCCTCGAGGAATGCGGGGTGGCGATATATTGCGATCTCCACGCTCACTCGAGGAAGCACAATATATTCGCCTACGGTTGCGAGAGCAAGAGGACCGGATGCAGCGGGAGGCTGTCGGAGCAGGTGTTTCCGCTGATGCTTCACAAAAACGCAGCAGATAAGGTAACGTAAACGCACGTATCGAGAGATATCGGAAATCGTGCTATTTAATCCCTCATTTGAATTCTTTCAAGTTAAAGTGAAATCAATAGTTCTCGCGGAACTTTTTTTGTTCGATTATAATGATCTTCCTTTTAATTACCGCTATTTATTGTCGATTTACATTGGCAATTCCGTTTTCTGATTCTGTGGTTCCAGTTCTCCTTCGAGAATTGTAAATTCCACGTCGAGAAGGGTAAAGAAGGTACGGGCAGAGTGGTTGTATGGTCGATGGGCGTGCAGAACAGTTACACCATGGAGGCTTCTATGGGCGGCACCAAAATCGGCTCTAGATGCGGAACGCATTTTTCCATTCAGGACTACGAGCAGATCGGCAAGGCATTCTGCGAGACCCTGCTCGATTTTTACGATCAAGATCCCATGAAGGTAACACTGTCAGTTTGATATTTCGATCCCATTTCGAAAAAAAGAAACGATAGCATTCGAATTTTTATATTTCTTGCTATATTCGCCTTATCCTTATTCAAACAACGAGAGCAACGAGAATCAAATGCAGAGTCGTAAAGTCATTCGTATTCGAGTAATTTCTAAAAAAAAAAATGTAGGCATCGTACACATATACGACATAAAAATCAAATCAAAATCTATTTACGAATCTATTCGATTTTTACGCATACATTTTCTCGGATGGATTATATCATGGTAAGTAATATCAAATTAGTCCAATAAATCTCATCGGCCTGCTGTGACTTTAGAGACACTTAAAAATGATAAAAAATTTATATTACGCAGGCTCCTTAAAATTATATCGTCCAAAGATTTAAATTTGCTAATTCTATTAATCTATTCTATCAGGACGAACCGCAATGATACAAACGTGGCCCAACAGGAAAGACTCCGAAATAAGATTATTGTCAGATTGACGAAGGAAGGGTCCAGTGCTGAGGAGCCTACCAATATCGATTTGACTGACTATTCAAGGTACATCCCTTTCAATAATTCGTATTTCATCTGTCCCATGTTAATCTCTCCAAGCAGTTTGTATGAGTTATCGAATTTTTCTAGCAACGAGGGAGACATCTCACAGGAGAGTTTTTCGTCGGAAGAGGAAAGAGCCGGGTACACGGATACTGCGTGGTCCAGCGAGGGCGGAGAGTTCCTGGCGGGTCGTCGCCGGTATCTTTGCGTGCCACCACCGTCGCCGACCTTCGTTCCACCGAGGAGCGTTGGTCTTTACAGAAGGAGTAGCACGAAGAGACGTCGCGGGAAGAATTACTTGGAACGCAGGAGAAATCTGGTATCTACGAGATTATCCCGAAGTTTAATTCGCAAAGTCCGAAGATTATATATACTTTTTCTCGAAAAACGGATCCGATTCTCATGGAAATAACAATATTCTTTAAATCGTGGATATTATATTGTCGACAGACACGACGAGCAGTGATGGACTTGCCGACCACGGATCCAGGTAGCGATTTGTGCGATCTGACCGATTCGGCTGATGAGAGTTTCGTCAGAAGCGAGGGAAGAGATATGACGGTACATCCAACAATTTTGAAATAAATATCTATATCGGTATACATCATATCGTGCATGCGTGTTTTGCAGTTGCCTGGAGAAGCACGCAAGAATATCGCGAAGAGATAATCGAGCTTTCCGAGAGGGAGACGACCGAGAAAGAGGAACGACAGGAGGAGACGCTGATCTTACCGGAATCGTGAGACCTCGTAGCGTGTCTTTCGGGGAGTTACTACCGCGCAAGGATCACCGGAAGATTCGCCAACAGCCGCGATGTCTTCGGTACAATTATTCCTATTGTTCCTATTGTTGCAAGTTTTCCGTACATTTAAGTCGTGACATCAAATTATGCGCGCGTATTGTTCAAGTTATGTACAAATGTAAAAAAAAAATAATTTGGCGGTATAGGTATACAAGGTAACAATCAGAAAATCGTTTGAAAGTTTCTTCAGCTTCAACTTGCCGATTGTTATTCTAAATAATAATCACGATTAATTGGAACGATAGCGCCCGTCATAAAGAATGCGTTTGCTCGTAAAATTACGCAGTCGATTCGTATTTGTCAGAACGCTGAGAAATCCGTCGCCGGTGTCGCCGACGAGCCGAGAGGTGAGAATCAAGCTAACGTCGTTGAGACGGCAGATTTGGACGGGCGTGTCGAGCACCGCCGCCGAGGGCAACGATGCGGAACGTCTCGTCGACGCATTCGCTAAGACGCCGCTGAGCTGGGGTGTCTCCAGACACGCTCTGATGCACTATCCCACGGACGGCGAGGTCACGCTAAAGTGAGTCGATATACTCGACTTATCGCGCACACGGCGTCCGTAAATTATGCGCGTTGCATGTTTCGTTGCAATTTGACATACGTCGGAATTATTTTTTGTTTGTCGCATCGCGTGCATCGATTCTCTTCGGAATCCTAGAAAAAAAAAATACACACGAAAACATGCGCATCGTTTTTTCAGGCCGCAATCCAAGAAAACGCAGTCGCTCGCCGAGGACACGGACAAGGACGACGCGAAGAAGGCACGGAAGAAGTCGCGGCGGAATGGGTCTCAATTGAAGGCAGCCGCGCGAACGGACGGACAGAAGTCGTCCAGGAGGAAGAACGCGAGGCTCGACTGGCAACGGGCGGTGAATCTAAATTCCCGGGGCAACGACGCGAGAATCGCGAGAACCTCCTCCCTCCTGACGATCGAGGCGGACTCGTTGAAGCTACTGGCCGCGTCGACGACGTCCAAGCAATTGCAACGACCGCAGCGGAAGCTCGAGCCGCGCCGGAAGTTCCGCAGTGTCGGCGCGGTGGCGTCCATCGGGGCGAAGATGAGCGCCGCGAAGCCGACGAGGACGCGGACGTGCCGTCGCGACGCCTTCTGCGAGAGCACGACGTCAGACGACGCCTCGTCGGATTCGGGACAAGCCGAAGCTCGTGAAGAAGAAGCAAAAGAAGAAGAAGCAACAGCAGCCGCAGCAGCAACCGCCGCCGAGGAAGCCGATGGCGAACAGAGGAGCGGAGCAAAGCAAGCGCGCCTGCAGCGCGAAGACTTCGCGCAACAACGTTTGACGTTGACGATCATTTTTTCGATCGAGCTGCGCGCCTGCGCGACGTACTATTATATCCGTCACATTTGAAATCTCGAACAATTTGAAGGAAACCTCTTCTTAAACGGAAACGTTGAAAAACGAGTACTCTAAGTTAGGGACTGAAAATTAAGGGCCTTTTAGGAATTAAAGTTTAGAGATGGATAATAAAATCTCGGCTTGTGAATTGCAAAGCGAATAACAAGACTTTATTCGAACGATTTGTTCGACTTAAGAATTGCAGTAGCTACAGTGCGATTACAGAATCAATAGTTGCTTTCCATTTACATCAAAACTCAGATAATTCTCACTTGTGACGTCATAACTCAGTTAAATGCGCGTTCTTTTTGCATGCTGGCAAGTGAGATTCAACTGAGTTTTTATCCACAATCGAGACCATGTGCTTTAATGAATCTAATAGACTCGCATTAAAAGTAAGGCTATGGACTTGTATTATTATGCGATAGCTTTGTCACCAAAATAAACAGGTAAATACAAAATGACATATCTTACTTGAGTATAAAATACTCACATAACTGAGTGACTCAGATCACTTGAGTGTAAATGGAAAGCAACTAATGGCTGTAATATAATGCGAAGTTTTATTTATTGTTCAGGAATTGCTTCGTAAGCCGTTGACATTTAGATAAGGATACGTGAGAAGAGAGTCTCCATCGTCAAAATTATCAGTATGTGGCAACAAGATAAAGAATTTATCGCTCCTTCTACGAAAACGGAGAGTAATAGCTGGCGATCTCTTTCGTCATCCTACATTCCAGAAATATCTAATGGAAATCTATGAAAATTGAAATAATGATCGTCTCGTCATTATTATTATTATTATAAAAAATTGACTTCAAAAATTGCTCAAAGAAACCATGGATAATCTGCCGAGTCCACAATATCCCCTAACATGTGGCGCAATTATAATATAATTTTCTAAAACTAGCGAGATGAAAGAAACAGCAGTTGTTAAACAGCATTGTGTTATACAATGATACAATTATTATATTATTAACATAAGAACTAGTATCTGATAATATTTAAGAATAAGGAACGTAGTCGGATAAGTATGTAAATATTCAAATTATAATGATTCCATGGCTCGCTTCTGCCAACCAGAATTAATCGTAGCGACTTCGACCAAACTCAGACTAACTTAATCGGTTATTAACTCGAAAATTACTCAGAGCAAATTTCCAAATGTATAATCTGCTGTCTCTAATTTAATCTTTCACATATCGAAGGACAAGAAATTAATGATTTTATTTATATTAACAAAATAGTGCAGGTATTGTCTGTGCCGCCGATCAAGTTAATCGCAGTGCAGAGCGACTTGGACTAAATTCCGATTAACTTGATCGGCGCGGCGATCAATTCGACCGACGGTCGTTCTAGGTCACTGTATCACTGCCCGTAGCTCGAGAATAATATCAAACGAACAATGTTGAAAGAGTAAGCCGTCGAACTGGGATTTCAGCGGTTCCGCACCCGCGAAGTCGACTGACATGCGCTGGGAGAGTCGCGCCTCGCGCCACGTGCTCGCGGGAATCGGGATTGACAGCGCGACGTCACCATGGCGACACGCGAGCGCGCGGTAAACAATTCACGGCCACCGCCGCGGCCGGCGCGCGGCCGATCACGTGGCCCCGCTCCGTGGCGACGGAGCGCAACGGAGCGGGGTCAGAGCCGCACTGGGTCGTTCATCATCTCGCGATCGGTATCGCCGCGGGTGACCCCCTTTTCGTTTCCGAGTCGCTCCGGGCGATCCGTCGCAAAAGCGCGACAGGAAGGAACGGAAAGTTGAGAATTACCTATGCGATGATCCGGACGTCCGTCAGAGAATCGGCGCGACGCGGTGCATACTCCTTTTTCCCCTTTCGATCACCGCTCCGCGAATCTAGCGCGAACGCGTGCAAAAAGTCGACTGAAGAAGATCGACACCTGCGCACTGATTTCCACCGTCTTCGCGACGCTTGTCGCTTTACGCAACTGATGACACTGACACTACTGACAGAGATTGAACAGCTTCTGAACAGCCCTCACGGCCGTGTCTTGCGATTTACGATGCGATTGTTGGCCTGCGACACGAGGCGGCGAACTTAAAGACTAATAACGCCAGGTCGACACGGTGACGCCATCTTTGCATTCTTGCTTGTAAGTTTTTTCACGTGAGCGCATTTAATATTATTCTAATGTGTAATAATATAATAATATTAGTCATTAAGATGATATATATTATTGAAAACCATTGTCTCTAGGTAAATTTTCATAACAATCAATGCGGATCCCGTTTGAAGGTAATTGAAGAGCACTAACATTATCGACTGTTTTGACTATATAGAACAAGATCGAACACGTGTGTTTTAAAACTTATCCAATCACTGTTTTACACAAATCTTTTATACGTGTAATAATTTAAAAATTGTGAAAGGTAAACAGGAATAAGTGTAAAAATTATTACAAGTGAGAAGACATCTTATAGTTTTTGGATATTTGAATCTTTTACATTTAATTGACAATAATATGAAAATATGATACACGTATGTACATTTTTAAAATAAAATATGTGTTTTTAAGGACAGGATCGACAGGAGCAGCTGATCGAGACACGGTGGAGATAAAAACTCAAAAATATATTTTGACCATTTCCAAAAAATCGCTCTGTGGCAGTTTGAAGGCGATACTGCTGATTACGAATATCGCAATTAAAGTGCGATTTGCTCATTATTTTGGCCATAATATGGATTTTACGATTCGTAGTTGACGCTTGCCGCGTGGGGTCTCCATCGTGTCTCCTGTCGACCCTAAATTTCAATCGTGTAAAATAAAAAGCTAAGTAATGGCAGTTTTTTAAATAATCTATAGAAAAATAGCTGAATTTAAAATTGAAATTTGAATAGATATATTGTAATATTAATATTATTGAATATTTAATACTTTTCACAAGAAAAAACGACTATATGAATACCGGCCCTAAAGCTGCTTCTTCCGCTGAACGCAATGGATACTTCCCATTTTATGTCCATTTCTGCCAATGTGGATTAACTTTAATCTCGGTTTAATTTACTTTTTATCTTTTTCTAATTCTTAAAATTAGAAAAGGATAAAAAGTAAGTTAAAGTTAAACCACTGTTAAACCGAGATTAAAGTTAATCCATGTTGGACAAATCAACAACCAATCGATACACGAAACTGTCACTAGTGTCATTTTCGTATGTCAAAGTTATTTGTGTGTGCTCAAGATTGAGACCCTGGTACCTGGTATGTATGATACTAAAGGTTGGTTTATAATAGCCGTAACCGTTGATTTAAGTTAAGCCGTAATCTTTAAGAAATTGACCAATCACAGTCTATTATTCTTCTCACATTCGACTGTGATTGGTCAATTTCTTAAAGATTACGGCTTAAGAGTCGGCAGGAGACCCAGGCAAACTCCGAATTGATATTGGAGACCTCGCGTGGTGACAACGCGAAACTCCGGTTTCAGTGTTACCAACGTTGAAAAACTAATTTCAGGTTCTATGTAGTGGTGTATGTGTGAATACGTACACACACCATTGCATTGAATTGCTCACGCGGACGCACGGTAGAGAGACATACGGCCTGAAAATGCTTTCTGGCCGTCCGCGTCCGTAGCAGAAGGCAGTAACGTACCAAGGCTAACAAGCACCCGGTTTTAAAACCTAGATGAATTTTGTGTTTTGCTGATGTATTTAGAAAATCCACAATAAACTGGAATGATTTATCAAAATGATTTTATATCAACGGTGCACACGTACTTTTGTTGTTAAAATTTTGCAATAAATATTGAGATCCTGATGTATTTAAAAATTAGATAGATAATAATGTTGATTGAACACTCCGTTTCTTGTTCTTTTTTTTTAATGTTACAAAACTTTATTTTACATTATACGAAAATATTTCACAATAAGTTTTATTTCTGTAATATTATATGCAAGTTATATCACATATATATGTCATAATTATATATATACATACTTATTGCAAAGTGTTCTCATAATAATATGTTCTAATTCTCATTTATTTAACATTTCTGATATTGTCGTATTTTAGAGAGTGACTATCTATAGAAACTATATCAAGTAAAAAAGTTGTTATTTTATTTTTTTTTAATTTTATCCAATACAGAACTGCCTAATTGCGTAGTTTTGTAATAAAATTATTTTAAAAATTATTTGACGAAAAATTGTCACATTACTTGCATGATTGTATCTGTTCCTGCAATCTATGATGAAATCAAGTTCTTTCTTATGGGGTCATGCTTAGTTGGAAGGTGAAAATTTTCGGGGATTTTTATAAGAAAGTTCAATTTATTTTTTCTTAAACAAAAAGTTAATATCAAAAGTACATATATTGAACAACATTCAGAATTTTTTTCGTTGAAAAATATTGTAAATTAAGGAAGTTACGGCCACTCCTGATTCTTCAGAGGTGTCATGCGGTCCATGCGGTGTACACGATAACTCCAAACCAAATCATCTGAAATAAAAAAACTAAAAAGATTCTGTTAGTATATGAATATATCTTGTTCGTGAACGAAGGGGGGTTTTTTTAATGAAAACTTTTTTTTTATTGAAGAAAAACGAAAAATTAAGAGCCTGAAAAATTGCGCTTTTCCTTAAAACGGTCGCCATTTTGTCAAAAATTATTTTTTCAAAAAATCCTTTGTTCACGAACAAGATATATTCATATACTAACAGAATCTTTTTGGTTTTTTGATTTCAGATGATTTGGCTTGGAGTTATCGTGTACACCGCACGACACCTCTGGAAAATCAGAAGTAGCCGTAACTTCCTTAATTTACAATATTTTTTAACAAAAAAAATTCTGAATGTTGTTCAATATATGTACTTTTGATGTCAACTTTCTGTTTAAGAAAAAATAAATTGAACTTTCTTATAAAAATCCCCGAAAATTTTCACCTTCCAGCTAAGCATAATCCCTTATGCTTCTCTAATCTATATTAGACAGTACCAATGTATAAGATAAAATTTTTAAACTACATATACTTATTTCAATGAAAATTACATTGACTCATAAAAAATAGATTAGAGAAGCATAAGAAAGAACTTTATTTAATCAACATTATTATCCATCTAATTTTTAAATACATCAGGATCTCAATATTTGTTGCAAAATTTTAACAACAAAACTACGTGTGCATCGCTGATATAAAATCATTTTGATGAATCATTCCAGTTTATTGTGGATTTTCTAAATACGTCAACAAAACACAAAATTCATCTAAGTTTTCATTTATTTCTTGCATATACTAATTAATGTATGTTGAGATACTGCACCTCTCTGGCCACTTTCTAATGCATAAGTGTATTTGAATGAATCATTTGTCTTAGATACATGATTTTCTTCAAGTATTCCCAAAGATTTCTTAGTAAGTACATGATATGATATAAAATCATTTTGATAAATTATTCGTTTATTGTGGATTTTCTAAATATATTAGCAAAACACAAAATTTATCTATGTTTTCATTTATTTCCTGCATACTAATTATAATGTATGTAAAAGAGTTACTGCATCTCTTGCACCTCTAATAATTTTTGTCGTTTTTTTGTTGCTTGCCTATTTATTTCCATACAAATAAAAGGAATGATGTTTTACATCATTCATTTATATTACAAGGAAAAAAATTATTACAGGTGCAAGAGATGCAGTAACTCTTTACATACATTATAATTAGTATGCAGGAAATAAATGAAAACATAGATGAATTTTGTGTTTTGCTAATATATTTAAAAAATCCACAATAAACAAATGATTTATCAAAATGATTTTATATCATATCATATACCTACTTACTAAGAAATCTTTGGGAATACTTGAAGAAAATCATGTATCTAAGACAAATGATTTATTCAAATACAATTATACATACAATGTAAGTAATTATAAATTTTCAACATCAAACTCCTTGGCATTATTATCAATGGTAAGATTAAAGTAAATGATATACAGGTATATATATATATATATATATATCTGTCATATTCTCTGTGTTTAAAATATGATGTAACTTGAAAATAATATCTATTTTATATATTATAGGTGAATTAGTTATAAATGAAAATTCCAAAACTACAAAATTTAATAATAGAAAAGCAGTAAACATCAATGAGATAGTACCAATAAAGTCGGTATTATATTGGATAAGACTGTGTGCTATGCATTAGAAGGTGGCCAGAGAGGTGCAGTATCTCAACATACATTAATTAGTATATGCAAGAAATAAATAAAAATCTAGATGAATTTTGTGTTTTGTTGACGTATTTAGAAAATCCACAATAAACTAGAATAATTTATCAAAATGATTTTATATCAGCGGTACACACGTAGTTTTGTTGTTAAAATTTTGCAACAAATATTGAGATCCTGATGTATTTAAAAATTAGATGGATAATAATGTTGATTGAATACTCCGTTTTTTGTTCTTTTTTTTAATATTACAAAACTTTGTTTCACATTATACGAAAATATTTCACAATAAGTTTTATTTCTGTAATATTATATGTAAGTTATATCACATATATGTCATAATTATATATATACATACTTATTGCACGATGACAACATACCTAAAGGCCGTAGCCAGATAAGAAGGATCAATGTGCCCCCACACGGATCATGCTCATTTTTTTCCTTTGATTGCTATCAGTGTCACTTACAATTCAGTAGTCACAAATATTAGTCCTTAATATTGAACCGTTTTGGTGTAAAAAATAAAAATAAAAATTTTGAAAATAATTCATATCTTTTGATCGGCTTAACTGATTTTGATGAAATTTTAATATGTTGTAGATATCATTGAGACACATTTGTGGAAAATTCGAGAAAGGTTTCTGATGACAGAAACATTGATAAAAAAAAAACAAATAAATGCTCTTGCTTTTTTTAAATCCCGATATCTTTCTGGCACAATTACGAAAAATTTTTTGTAGAATCTTGGAGTAGTTTCTTATCAGACATAATTTTTTGGAAGCAATAAAATGGGTAAGCTGTACATAAAAAAAAATAAAGTATTTTTTTCATTTTTAAAAAGTATGATATGCTTTTGTTACGATTGCCATATATTTTATGTAGAATTTCGGGATAGTATTCTACAAGTAATTTTTTTCGAACCAATAAAATAGGTAGGCGGAAGTTTAAAAAAGAAATATTGTTTTTAATTTTTTTAAATTATGATATGCTCTTTGTACCATTGCCATATTTTTTTGTAGACTTTTGAGACGGTATTCTACAACAAGTAATGTTTTCAAACCAATAAAATGGGTAGAAGATACTTTAAGAAACAAAATATATATTTTTTAAATTATCATAGTTTTTTGGTACCATCACCATATTTTTGTTTAGAATCTTGAAATGGAATCCTACAACAAGTAATTTTTCCGGAATCAATTAAATAAATAGGTGCAGGTACTAAAAAAATAATAAAATAAAGTAAATTGAAATAATTATAAAAGGATAAGCCACAATCGCGTATTAAATCAAATGTTTATTAATGAAGTACACATACACATACACATACACATACACATACACTCAAAATAATGAAGTACACATACACATTCATTCCCATAATCACTCTCATACTATTATTTACACTATAGTTATATTCATATGGATGGACTAATCTTTATCACTATCTTCATTGATAATAGGCGTGATGCCGTCTGTTTGAAATATATTTAAATATATTTAAAACAGACGGCATCACGCCTATTATCAATAAAAATATAGTGATGAATATTAGTCCATCCATATAAATATAACGGTAAATAATGGGTAGTATAAGAGTAATTATGCGAACGAATGTATACGTATACTTCATTATTTTGAATGTGTGTATGTGTATGTGTATGTGTACTTCATTAATAAACATTTGATTTAATACGATAATAGTTTATTCTTTTATAATTATTTCAATTATTTCACTTTATTTTATTATTTTTTAAGTAGCTGCAACCATTTATTTAATCGATTCCGGAAAATTACTTATTGTTGGTTTCCATTCCAAGATTCTAAACAAAAATATGGCGATGGTATCAAAAAACTATATGGTAATTTTGAAAACAAATATTTTGTTTCTTAAAGTACCTTCAACCCATTTTATTTGTTTGAAAAAATTACTTGTAGAATACCGTCTCAAAAGTCTACAAAAAAATATGGCAATGGTACAAAGAGCATATCATAATTTAAAAAAATTAAAAACAATATTTCTTTTTTAAACTTCCGCCTATTTTATTGGTTCAAAAAAAATTACTTGTAGAATATTATCCCGAAATTCTACATAAAATATATGGCAATCGTAACAAAAGCATATCATATTTTTTAAAAATAAAAAAATACTTTATTTTTTTTAAGTACAGCGTATCCATTTTATTGCTTCCAAAAAATTATGTCTGATAAGAAACTACCCCAAGATTCTACAAAAAATTTTTCGTAATTGTGCCAGAAAGATATCGGGATTTAAAAAAAGCAAGAGCATTTATTTGTTTTTTTTTTATCAATGTTTCTGTTATCAGAAACCTTTCTCGAATTTTCCACAAATGTGTCTCAATGATATCTACAACATATTAAAATTTCATCAAAATCAGTTAAGCCGATCAAAAGATATGAATTATTTTCAAAATTTTATTTTTATTTTTTACACCAAAACGGTTCAATATTAAGGACTAATATTTGTGACTACTGAATTGTAAGTGACACTGATAGCAATCAAAGGAAAAAAAAATGAGCGTGATCCGTATGGGGGCACATTGATCCTTTTCTTATTCGGCTACGGCTTTAGGTATGCTGTCATTATGGTCTTAATCGATTATTCCGGCGTTTTTATATTTGTTATTCAATTAGATGGTTTATTTTATTTATGTTATTAAGATATTGTTTAATGTTTTAGTATGTTAACTTAAACACGTTATCATGTTTTTTGATATTTATTTTCTAATTCTTTCATAGCAATCCGTTCCGAAGAAGACTATAAGTACAGTCGAAACGTTAACCGTATGTATTGTTTGTTTAATAAATTGTTTCTATTTTAATCTAATATCTCTCTTTTAGCGCTCGTGATTTGGCCGTTTAAACATGCATAGCTAAAATTATAAACTTAATAAGAGTAAGAAGAACACTATAAACTACAATTTTTTTCTCGATAGTTAATATTTATTTAATTATTATTATGCATTTAAATATTAAATTTAAATATCATGCTATACTATGCTAAAGTTTATGTTTTTAATGTAGGACTTTTTTCAGATAAAAGAGCGTATTGGCAAAAACAGAGATTGCTATTTATACATTATCCTTACAAATTTTAATTTTTATGTTTATTAATGATTTATTTAATTATATTTGCAATTTTTATATTTATAAATTTATATATTTATAAATTTTATATTTATAATTATATATTATATAAATATCTATATATATATGATATATATATATATGTAAATATAATTAATAAATATTTATAAATGTTTCGTAGCGCATCGTCGATTTGCCAACTCGAGACTTGGCACTCGTCGAGACACCGTAACGCGATACCCGAAATGCGTGGCATCGTGGCAACGTCCGCAACGTCGCAAACGTCGCATAGCCGGCGCGTGGAGAAGGAGACAGCCGAGACAGCAGATTGTATGTCTGTCCTTCAATGAAAAATGATGCTCTCGATCCTTGTTAACAAGTCGTCAGTATGTTACCACGAAAATTTCCCAGCTCCTTAAATCTAGTTGAGAATCGTAAGTACACAAGAGTTTCTCATAAAAATAAGTTACATAGATTAAAATTTTTTTTTTACACTCTTTATATAATAATGCAGTCAGCTACAGAGCCCGATTGCATTTTTTCTTAAAAATTTTAATGCTAAATCCGACTCGCGGCTCCCAATTAAAAGTTTTAGCTGCCCATTCCCCCAAGTTTATTAAAAATTTTTTTTTTACCTTTTTTAATAAAAAGCTCGTAGCTACTACAAATGAGCTTTCGGATTAAAAATCCTAAATGGAATAAGATTCATTCGGTTTTTGGCTAAAAAATGGCAGATCCAATATGGCGGACCCAATATGGCGGATGTTTTTTCAAATTGATCCGATTCGCTTGAAACTTGGTACTCGGGGGTTTTTGTGGTCGCTGAGTACGAATCTGATGTCAGTTTTCCAAAATTCAAAATGGCAGATCCAGTATACTCGATGAGTTTTTGAAAATTGACCAGATTCACCTAAAATTTGTTACTCGAGGGTTTTTGGGGTCGCTGAAGTAATTCTTCTGTTACAGTCGTATCTTTTTATAACTGAACTCTCCATAACGAACTTGTGGTTAGAGGATGCGAAGGGCTACATGGGACTGCATTAGTGAGATTTACGACTGTGTGAGTGACGTAATCAGACCAGTCGCAGGTATTAGGTTGAAAACTCTAAAAAGGCGAAATTCCTGGGTTAGATACGTATCTATAACGCCGGAATAAATCCGTTGCCCACCGTCACCACGAGGTACCCTGGTTGCAGAAGGATCAAGTCATGGATATACTTTGACTAATTGTGGTCTTGGATGTCAAATATATAAGATTTGTACTTTCTCAGAGTCATGTGGGAAAAACTGCATTTTCAGTGTGATTATGTTATGATCTGACGTCAGATTCGTATTCAGCGACCACAAAAACCCCCGAGTACCAAGTTTCAAGCGAATCGGATTAATTTGAAAAAACATCCGCCATATTGGGTCCGCCATATTGGATCTGCCATTTTTTATTAAAAAATCTAGTCAATTGTTATGTAATTCAAGCTTTTGAATCCGAATCCACGGTCAGAATTTCGAAACTAGCTCGCGCTTTTTCATTACGGCTCAAATGTACTAAAAAAGTATGTTCTTTGAGATTAGAAAAAAAACACGAACCAATTTTGAATTCTGACCTCGGATTCGGATTCAGCGACCCAAAATACGTAAGAATTGACTAGTCCGGTCCGCCGGACAGAAAAAAAATTTTTTTTGTGGGGCTGTGTTATTATTTGTCTAATTTTAATAAAAATTTACAGTAGACATTTTGAATGATCTGAATTGATCAATGAATGTTATTGATAAAGCTAGTCAATCCTTTTCATATATATTGGGAAAATCAGTAACATAAAACGAATCTCCACAATCCATTAAAATAGCTTTGCTAATTATTTTTTCTGCTTTTATCAATGTACGTATACCCGTACATAAGTAATAAAAAAACTTTTATGTGCAAAGCCTTTGCACCGCATTGATGAGTTGTTATAGATGTATTATGTTCAATATTTAAAGCACGGATAAGAGCATACACACAATGCTGTTACGGAGTTTCTTTGTCACTCAAGAGCAATATTCGTTCAATCACTGCGTATCCTCCACATGACAATCGTACGATGGAATCATTTTTTTTTCAAGCAAGAAAACGACACGGATAGCGAAAATAAATAAGAATTGTAAATTACTGTGACCAAGAGCAGCAGAGAACTTCTTTTTCAATCTAAATAATACTTCAATAATACTTCAATAAATCCTTTTCCGATTCAATATAAATACTTTCAATATAAATACAATATTAGAACTTTTTTTCAAAATAAAATTAATTTTTTATATGTTCTTCTTCTTCTTCTTCTTAGTCGTACACTCTTGGCAGAGTGGTCGTGGTTATTAGTTTTTTTATATGTACTGTGAGTTTTTATATGTATTGTGAGAACATACCCATGAGCAGATACCTATAAGGAGATACCCATGAGGAGATACTCAAGTGGATATGCCTATGGGTAGATATCCCATTTGTGCTCAAGGGTATCTTCCCTTTTCTTTATACCCTTGAGCACATTTCCACTAGAAAGAGAAAGTAACCATTTTTAATAGTCAATACAATTAGAATATTTTACAAATATTGGTTCAGATAACTATATTTTTATTATTATTTTATTATTATCGCGTAGTGCGCGATATCCAATGAGCGTACATGCGAAGAAATCGCGCTGGTCTGCAGATGACGATCGTCAAGTGTCTCTCGATACGTGCAAGTTCGTGGTGCACGCGCAGTTTGGACGTGGACAACGATTCTTTGCCTTTCGGGCGGCAGCTACCGATTTATAAGAAGCAGTGTGTGAAAAAAAAGTATCGTCGCATGTGTCTCGACACGTTCGTGCGTTTGGACAACGATTCTCTGCCTTTTGGGCTGCAGCTACCGACGTAGAAGCAGTGCACGGAAAAAATTTTGGGGCAGTTACTGACGCAAACCGCAGATGAGTTTCGCGTTCACGATTAGAAACAAATGCTCTCTTTTTTTGGGACAGCTGCTCTCCCAAACTGCGACGACTGCGATCTGAAAGCGTTGGTAATGCAGTTGCCAACTGCATTACCAACGCTTTCAGATCGCAGTCGTCGCAGTTTGGGAGAGCAGCTGTCCCAAAAAAAGAGAGCATTTGTTTCTAATCGTGAACGCGAAACTCATCTGCGGTTTGCGCTGCAACAATCGCAAAATTTTTTCCGTGTGTGTGACAAAGAGTATCGTCGAAAACAGTTGCTATTTACGAAGAAGTAAGTTATTTGTATTATAATAATATTTGTATCACAAAATATTCTGTATAATTACTGGGGCCCGGACGTTCGGGCAATTTCTCGGCTCGCGCACGGAGCACCGCTGCGTGCGAGTGAGACGGGCGTTCGCTGAAGTGAGGTAGCAACATTTCTCGAGGAGACCCGACGCCCGCGGACCGCATCCGCGCGCCAGCCGAGATCGTCAATTCGGATGCTGTTTGGAGTATTCTGGAAAGCGAGCGCGATCGAGAGAGAAAGAAAGCGCTAGAAAGAGACAGCAATATAATAGCGAACGCTCGGCCCGCGACGGCGGGGAGCGCGGTGAGGAAAGCCAGGCCGATCGTCTTTTGTTTATATCCGGTTTGTGCTTGCGACGCAACGAAAGCTCGCGGTCAGATCGTCATGGGACGCCGTAGAGGAACCACGGTTTCGCGCATGATGTAATAAACAATGTGTGTTCCTATCCTGGTCTATTTTTCGTCACAATCTGCGCAGGTCTCAACTTTCGGCCATATTTGATTTATATGTGTATAAGTAGTGTGTATATGTAAAGCGAAGTAGTGTGTGACGAGGTTAGATTCCCGGGTGTTTACATTAGTTTCAAACACGATTGGATTTAATAGATATCTAAAAAGGCAAACTTATACATCCTTCAGATGATCTAATGACTGTCGCTAGGGTCATGAATTCCGAATTTCAAAAGTATCATGGTTCATTTTTTAAAAAAGGACCGTGGATTTTTAGAAATTTAGCTACGATAGTTATAGCAAAAATCGAGAGTTCAATAATTATACCGGAAAAAGCATTATTATGCCTCATACGAACGCGAACGTATATTCATTTACGAAACATTAATAAATCTATCATGGCTGAAAACAACCGGAGAAAATTCAACAAAAAAATGTCAAAAATTATAAATAAAAAAATTACATAAAACGTAATTAATTGATTCCTTATTTACCATTCCATCATTCAGTATTATTAATATCCCAATCAGCACGGGTTTATAGTTGGACGGAATTATTCCGAACAGGACTTAATACTTATTTATTATTTATTACATTTTTATAATCCATTTATTGTAGTAATGTAAACGTATAGTGTTTTCAATGTTCACTTATAACATATCTAAAATAAGAATAATAATTATACAATTACAAAAATTTAATAAACGTTATTATATAATAGCTATAATAATATTCAAAAATAATAATATTACATCACAGTAGCTAGCGAACGTCTATTTTCTATTTTTACGTCTGCTTTATATATGTTTAAACTTAGTCGTATTCAAAATTGGCGCGAGAAAATGGCGCAGAGTTGGGACCTCTGTTCATTGGCTGAAAAAAATGGCTGCGCAAGAACACACCTTGTTTATTACATCATAGTTTCGCGTATCCCTGAATTCTTAACTGCGCACATATATTACGACGTTTTCGTTTAGCTGCTGTACTCGAGCCGCGGACTTCATGTCGTGTTGTGATTTTAATTACGCCTAGTCGTGAATTCTATTGGCATCTATGATACTATTTGGACCGAATTGTACACAATCTGTACAACGTGCATGTGTTACTCGTCCGCATCGTGCGAGTCACCGCCCAGGCAGACAACGAGAAAGGACGCTATACTGCGTGTTATCCACCAAGGACGAATCGACGCTTGCCGTTACGAGAACTTCAGGACCACATCCCTTGTAATCTTCGTCTCCGTCGAAGCAGATTCAGCCACGAATGCTCTCCGATTACTCGGATAAGCGTGGTTTACGCCTTTACTGGCTTCTAGCAAGCCTTCCGTCGTCTGACGGATAAGTCGGTCGCACGACTGACCCTTTCTTCGTGAATTAATTGTCGTACGTAACTTAATGATAAACCCGGAAGTTTCATTAAGAGTGATACTGTTTATTCGTGCGAAATCCACGCGATTCTATCGTGTTCGACGTGCGCGCTTGCGTTAATAATAAGACATTCCGTTAGCATGTGTTATAAGTGTTCTCGCATTCAACTTGCTCTTATTACCTTTGACGTGCCGAACGTACACTAGCGCTACGCTTAATCCTCTCAATTTCTTGTATTTTTTTTTGCTCAAGGCGGTTCCTTGAATTGTGTCATTTTCTTTAATTTGCTTTCCGATTACGTATAAAACATATGTTTTATACGTAATCTATTGAATGCATGTTCCGTTACCCACTATAGTAGTTAATCTTTCTTTCTTTCTTTCTTTTTAGCCTGTTCTCATCCACTCCTGGACATAGGCCTCTTCCATTTCCTTCCATGTCCTCCTCTCCTGCGCAGTCTGCATCCACCTCTTTCCCGCGTGGCGTTGGATGTCATCTCGCCATCTCGTCTGTGGTCGGCCAACGCTTCTCTTGGACTCTCTTGGTTTCCATTGCATCAGGGCCTTGGTCCATTTGGTGTTGTTTCTCGCAACATGTCCTGCCCATTGCCACTTTTGTCTACATGCTCGTTCAACCACGTCGGCAACTCCTGTTCTTCTCCTTATCTCTTCGTTCCGGATTCTATCCCTCAGGCTGATTTTCAGCATTGCTCGCTCCATTGCCCTCTGACAGATTCGTAGTCGGTTTGCGCTGTTCACTGTGAGGGTGTTAAGTAGTAGTTAATGGTTAAAACGATTACTAACGTACGAAACTTTAAAAGTGATTACTCGCGAATTATGTTGTGTACTATAACTATTTTTCTGAGCTTCGTCGTGCTCTTCGTACCGAGCGATTTCGATCGCATTGTGTAAATATCCCATAATATCTTTAAAAACCTGCATTTATTTTCATCAACATTATTCTTTGGATCATCGGTAATACGGTTCTACAGCTTGACATGATTGCGGTCTCACACCTTTCTATTTTCAAGCGATTGTATTTTAGTTATTAAGGCTTCAATTATAAGGCTTTTGTATTTCCTCGGCGTAGAATTCTTAAATTGTATTTTCTTGTTTCCATTAATTGGCACAGTATCACATGTAGTGTAGCTTTAACTTATGTTATATATATATATATATATATATATATATATATATATATAGTCACGACTTTTTCACTCCCGGAGCGGTCCGGGGCGTGTGCCTGATCAAAAGGATAAAAGAGAGCGGGATGATGGGCCTCTCCGGTAACTCTCTCGCACCTCCGGCACTCCACGAAACGAATTTGAATGTTGGGCGCCAGACGCGTAAATTCGCGTCCGCGAGATCGCGAATCAAAACGAGACGCCAGACGAAATGAGGCGGGGTGCGAGGGAATGGCCAGCTCGACCTAGTGGCGGGACGGGGTGATGAAGGGCAGCGCGAGATTCGGCGGGGTGACGCCAATCACGAACTCAGGTCGTAAACAAAGAGAAATTAACATTTATTGTGTAATCATCGGGAGAGCCTATTCGGCTTCGTTCAATAGCCAACAGAACACGTAAATCGTAATCGGTGCAGGCGTCCGGGTTGAGGTAACAGAACTGGTAGTGAAGCGGACGCTAGATTAATGAAACCGAGTAAATAACCGAAAACGCGGGCGTCCGGATTCAAGAGAAGCAAATGATAATGACGCAGCCGCCCGAAACAATCGCCAGAATATCCAAGGAACGCGCGGAAGGCGCGGTACTCGAACAACTAAGGAGGCGGATTTTAACTCCGCCGACAAACGTAACCGGAGGATCCTATCGCCAGGGCGGATGTTCACGCGAAATAACCGGGAAGCCCGGTGTCGGAATCCAGCACGGAGCGGTCGCTATCGCACACATACTGCGCCGGGACGAAATCGGCGCGAATCGGATTCCATCGCCAGGAATTCCGGAACGCAATTACAACTCTCACGCAATTATTTAACGCGAGCAACGAGGTACGCGAGCGCGGTTCCAACACACTTGACGCATTAGCGCGAGGGCTAAGCCAACGCGAGTAACGAACACGAATCTTAGTCGAACGCGAGAAAAGAAATAACGCAACGCGAATCGATGCACCCGAACCTTAAACTAGCGCGAGAAATGGAGTAGCGCAACGCGAATCGATGAACGTTAATCTTAAACTAACGCGAGAAATAATGTAACGCAACGCGAGTCGATGAACGCGAATCTTAAGCTAGCGCGCGAAATAATGTAACGCAACGCGAGTCGATGAACGCAAATCTTAAACTAACGCGAGAAATAAACGGCACATACATCCCGAACAGCGCACGAAGAACATAAGTACCGAAAGCACAATCTACGCCGCGCCTGGGAGCACGCGATCGCGAACACGACGGCCACGGAAAATGGCGTACTCCCGATATCGGAAATCGTCATCCACGCGCCTACCACGATCTCCAGGAGCTTGCGAATTGCGGACCGGATCCCACGGCCACGAGACCATCCCGGTGCCCCTCGCTTTCGCTGTCGATCGCCAAATACGCCCGGTCGGCGAATACGCTAAGTACCGCAAGTATTCCCGAGCGAGAGCGCACCCCGGGGAGCGGTGTCGTGGCTTTACATTGGGAGAGTCTTACGAGGCAACCTCACCGTTGGTCAGCTTCCCTCCCAGAGTCCTTGCCGGCGTCTCAAGGGTCGAACAGGTAGCGGCGAGGAGGTTTAGTACGCTCGGAATTACGACGGCTCAGATATCGCGACTTAAGGTTGTATGACCCCTTAGAAGAAAAAATGCCAAATTCTTCAAACTTTGTCAGGTGATGAGTATTATAATAATAAAGCATTGTGCCAAGTTTGAACAAGTTTGCGAGGCCCGTTCAAAAGTTATAACAATTTGAATTTAACATGGGCTCTTATGGGAATTCATCAAGTTTCACTATTTTTTCAACTTCATTTGAGAAATTAATATCGAAGAAAATATGGCATACTTTCAAAACTTTGCAGAAATATTAATAAACATCTTACAAACAAATTGGAACAAAAAAAATTATGATTTCGAGGATATTTTCTGAAATATTGAATAAAAAGCAAACAGAGAACAGTCTCGCTTGGTCTCGCTGAACTCGTAAGTACGGAGATCCGGCAACAGCGCACTATGACGTCACATTAGAACCTCTCTCTCCGTCACTCTCCGTAAAGGATAACAAATACTACAGAGAGAGAGAGAGAGAGAGAGAGAGAGAGAGAGAGAGAAAGAGAGAGAGAGAGAGAGGTCCGTTACTTTTTTCAATAGAGCCTCCTGTGTATCAAAAAATAATTAATATCAAAATCTCGTAAATAATGTTATAACCATCGATTATTAATTTATATGTAAACCTTTCGTTTATTATATAACTGCATTTAAAATGATAAATTATCAACACATATAATAAATTTGAAATCTTTCACAAATTAAATAAATAACATTAATATTTTATACGTGTAACGTTTCCTTTCGGCATTTTCGTAGCGCAAGCGAAAACTAACCTCAAACGATGCGTCTGTATATACACGTGCTTGGAGCACACTTCGCGACCTTCGCGTTCACGCAGCTGATGTCGAGTGAGATCAATGCTACCAACTTACAGAAAATCCGACGTTGCCGCGATCAAAATACTTTTTTATGAGAGCTATTGTATTTAATTTATTATAAATGACGTAAATAAATAACGTAATATAATTTCATTAGTATTTTTAAACAGTAATTACTATGTTTTGTTACTTTTTAAAGATTTTCACACTTTCAGATTTTCGTTTGTGTCAGTTGCAAGTCAGGTACAGTCATTCTAAAAATCATTAAAAGTGAAAGTTTACATACGAGAAAATATGCATAAAAATGTCTCTATAGCTCTTAAAAACACAGGCAACCGTTATTTTAATAAAATATTAATATAAATATTACTTTCCAGTAAAGAATATTTTCTTAAATATGTTAATTAGCTTTATGTTACGTTTCTTAAACTTTTGGCAGAGATCTTACGGGTCATACAACCTTAAGTTTCGGTGCGCCGGCTATCGAGG
>JASTWL010001755.1:0-23365 GCA_035220575.1 Temnothorax rugatulus | reverse complement strand
AGGTGATATCTGTTTGTTGTAATTATATTTCTTTTATATAAAGGATAGAGGGGATAGAAAATCGGGCTTGAATAACGGATACTGATATTTCTAAAATAAATAATAACTATTTATAATTGGGAATTTAGAATTTAGAATTTAGAATTTAGAATTTAGAATTTAGAATTTAGAATTTAGAATTTAGAATTTAGAATTTAGAATTTAGAATTTAGAATGAAGTTTAGATTTATTGAGTAGTTTAATTTATGGAATCATCTTACTGTACAGATTAAATTATTTAAGATTCTTAGTGAAATAACAATTAGCCATGGTTTAATTCTTACTAGAAGAAAGAGGTGATATCTGTTTGTTGTAATTATATTTCTTTTATATAAAGGATAGAGGGGATAGAAAATCGGGCTTGAATAACGGATAGTGATATTTCTAAAATAAATAATAATTATTTAGAATTGAGAATTGAGAATTGAGAATTGATAAATGATAATTGATAATTGATAATTGATAATTGATAATTGATAATTGATAATTGATAATTGATAATTGATAATTGATAATTGATAATTGATAATTGATAATTGATAATTGATAATTGATAATTGATAATTGATAATTGATAATTGATAATTGATAATTGATAATTGAGAACGGGGAATGAAGAGTTTAGAAGTACTGAGTAGTTTAATTTATGGAATCATCTTACTGTACAGATTAAATTATTTAAGATTCTATGTGAAATAACAATTAGCCATGGTTTAATTCTTACTAGAAGAAAGAGGTGATATCTGTTTGTTGTAATTATATTTCTTTTATATAAAGGATAGAGGGGATAGAAAATCGGGCTTGAATAACGGATACTGATATTTCTAAAATAAATAATAACTATTTATAATTGGGAATTTAGAATTTAGAATTTAGAATTTAGAATTTAGAATTTAGAATTTAGAATTTAGAATTTAGAATTTAGAATTTAGAATTTAGAATTTAGAATTTAGAATTTAGAATGAAGTTTAGATTTATTGAGTAGTTTAATTTATGGAATCATCTTACTGTACAGATTAAATTATTTAAGATTCTTAGTGAAATAACAATTAGCCATGGTTTAATTCTTACTAGAAGAAAGAGGTGATATCTGTTTGTTGTAATTATATTTCTTTTATATAAAGGATAGAGGGGATAGAAAATCGGGCTTGAATAACGGATAGTGATATTTCTAAAATAAATAATAATTATTTAGAATTGAGAATTGAGAATTGAGAATTGATAAATGATAATTGATAATTGATAATTGATAATTGATAATTGATAATTGATAATTGATAATTGATAATTGATAATTGATAATTGATAATTGATAATTGATAATTGATAATTGATAATTGATAATTGATAATTGATAATTGATAATTGATAATTGATAATTGATAATTGATAATTGATAATTGATAATTGATAATTGATAATTGAGAACGGGGAATGAAGAGTTTAGAAGTACTGAGTAGTTTAATTTATGGAATCATCCTACTGTACAGATTAAATTATTTAAGATTCTATGTGAAATAACAATTAGCCATGGTTTAATTCTTACTAGAAGAAAGAGGTGATATCTGTTTGTTGTAATTATATTTCTTTTATATAAAGGATAGAGGGGATAGAAAATCGGGCTTGAATAACGGATACTGATATTTCTAAAATAAATAATAACTATTTATAATTGGGAATTTAGAATTTAGAATTTAGAATTTAGAATTTAGAATTTAGAATTTAGAATTTAGAATTTAGAATTTAGAATTTAGAATTTAGAATTTAGAATTTAGAATGAAGTTTAGATTTATTGAGTAGTTTAATTTATGGAATCATCTTACTGTACAGATTAAATTATTTAAGATTCTTAGTGAAATAACAATTAGCCATGGTTTAATTCTTACTAGAAGAAAGAGGTGATATCTGTTTGTTGTAATTATATTTCTTTTATATAAAGGATAGAGGGGATAGAAAATCGGGCTTGAATAACGGATAGTGATATTTCTAAAATAAATAATAATTATTTAGAATTGAGAATTGAGAATTGAGAATTGATAAATGATAATTGATAATTGATAATTGATAATTGATAATTGATAATTGATAATTGATAATTGATAATTGATAATTGATAATTGATAATTGATAATTGATAATTGATAATTGATAATTGATAATTGATAATTGATAATTGATAATTGATAATTGATAATTGATAATTGAGAACGGGGAATGAAGAGTTTAGAAGTACTGAGTAGTTTAATTTATGGAATCATCCTACTGTACAGATTAAATTATTTAAGATTCTATGTGAAATAACAATTAGCCATGGTTTAATTCTTACTAGAAGAAAGAGGTGATATCTGTTTGTTGTAATTATATTTCTTTTATATAAAGGATAGAGGGGATAGAAAATCGGGCTTGAATAACGGATACTGATATTTCTAAAATAAATAATAACTATTTATAATTGGGAATTTAGAATTTAGAATTTAGAATTTAGAATTTAGAATTTAGAATTTAGAATTTAGAATTTAGAATTTAGAATTTAGAATTTAGAATTTAGAATTTAGAATGAAGTTTAGATTTATTGAGTAGTTTAATTTATGGAATCATCTTACTGTACAGATTAAATTATTTAAGATTCTATGTGAAATAACAATTAGCCATGGTTTAATTCTTACTAGAAGAAAGAGGTGATATCTGTTTGTTGTAATTATATTTCTTTTATATAAAGGATAGAGGGGATAGAAAATCGGGCTTGAATAACGGATACTGATATTTCTAAAATAAATAATAACTATTTATAATTGGGAATTTAGAATTTAGAATTTAGAATTTAGAATTTAGAATTTAGAATTTAGAATTTAGAATTTAGAATTTAGAATTTAGAATTTAGAATGAAGTTTAGATTTATTGAGTAGTTTAATTTATGGAATCATCTTACTGTACAGATTAAATTATTTAAGATTCTGTGAAATAACAATTAGCCATGGTTAATTCTTACTAGAAGAAAGAGGTGATATCTGTTTGTTGTAATTATATTTCTTTTATAAAGGATAGAGGGGATAGAAAATCGGGCTTGAATAACGGATAGTGATATTTCTAAAATAAATAATAATTATTAGAATTGAGAATTGAGAATGAGAATTGATAAATGATAATTGATAATTGATATGATAAGATAATTGATAATTGATAATTGATAATTGATAATGATAATTGATAATTGATAATTGATAATGAGAATTGATAATTGATAATTGATAAATGATAATGGATAATTGATATTGATAATGATAATTGTAATTGATAATTGATAATTGATAATTGATAATTGATAATGATAATTGATAATTGATAATTGATAATTGATAATTGATAATTGATAATTGATAATTGATAATTGATAATTGATAATTGATAATTGAGAACGGGGAATGAAGAGTTTAGAAGTACTGAGTAGTTTAATTTATGGAATCATCCTACTGTACAGATTAAATTATTTAAGATTCTATGTGAAATAACAATTAGCCATGGTTTAATTCTTACTAGAAGAAAGAGGTGATATCTGTTTGTTGTAATTATATTTCTTTTATATAAAGGATAGAGGGGATAGAAAATCGGGCTTGAATAACGGATACTGATATTTCTAAAATAAATAATAACTATTTATAATTGGGAATTTAGAATTTAGAATTTAGAATTTAGAATTTAGAATTTAGAATTTAGAATTTAGAATTTAGAATTTAGAATTTAGAATTTAGAATGAAGTTTAGATTTATTGAGTAGTTTAATTTATGGAATCATCTTACTGTACAGATTAAATTATTTAAGATTCTATGTGAAATAACAATTAGCCATGGTTTAATTCTTACTAGAAGAAAGAGGTGATATCTGTTTGTTGTAATTATATTTCTTTTATATAAAGGATAGAGGGGATAGAAAATCGGGCTTGAATAACGGATAGTGATATTTCTAAAATAAATAATAATTATTTAGAATTGAGAATTGAGAATTGAGAATTGATAAATGATAATTGATAATTGATAATTGATAATTGATAATTGATAATTGATAATTGATAATTGATAATTGATAATTGATAATTGATAATTGATAATTGATAATTGATAATTGATAATTGATAATTGATAATTGATAATTGATAATTGATAATTGAGAACGGGGAATGAAGAGTTTAGAAGTACTGAGTAGTTTAATTTATGGAATCATCCTACTGTACAGATTAAATTATTTAAGATTCTATGTGAAATAACAATTAGCCATGGTTTAATTCTTACTAGAAGAAAGAGGTGATATCTGTTTGTTGTAATTATATTTCTTTTATATAAAGGATAGAGGGGATAGAAAATCGGGCTTGAATAACGGATACTGATATTTCTAAAATAAATAATAACTATTTATAATTGGGAATTTAGAATTTAGAATTTAGAATTTAGAATTTAGAATTTAGAATTTAGAATTTAGAATTTAGAATTTAGAATTTAGAATTTAGAATTTAGAATGAAGTTTAGATTTATTGAGTAGTTTAATTTATGGAATCATCTTACTGTACAGATTAAATTATTTAAGATTCTTAGTGAAATAACAATTAGCCATGGTTTAATTCTTACTAGAAGAAAGAGGTGATATCTGTTTGTTGTAATTATATTTCTTTTATATAAAGGATAGAGGGGATAGAAAATCGGGCTTGAATAACGGATACTGATATTTCTAAAATAAATAATAACTATTTATAATTGGGAATTTAGAATTAGAATTTAGAATTTAGAATTTAGAATTTAGAATTTAGAATTTAGAATTTAGAATTTAGAATTTAGAATTTAGAATTTAGAATTTAGAATTTAGAATGAAGTTTAGATTTATTGAGTAGTTTAATTTATGGAATCATCTTACTGTACAGATTAAATTATTTAAGATTCTTAGTGAAATAACAATTAGCCATGGTTTAATTCTTACTAGAAGAAAGAGGTGATATCTGTTTGTTGTAATTATATTTCTTTTATATAAAGGATAGAGGGGATAGAAAATCGGGCTTGAATAACGGATAGTGATATTTCTAAAATAAATAATAATTATTTAGAATTGAGAATTGAGAATTGAGAATTGATAAATGATAATTGATAATTGATAATTGATAATTGATAATTGATAATTGATAATTGATAATTGATAATTGATAATTGATAATTGATAATTGATAATTGATAATTGATAATTGATAATTGATAATTGATAATTGATAATTGATAATTGATAATTGATAAGATAATTGATAATTGATAATTGATAATTGAGAACGGGGAATGAAGAGTTTAGAAGTACTGAGTAGTTTAATTTATGGAATCATCCTACTGTACAGATTAAATTATTTAAGATTCTATGTGAAATAACAATTAGCCATGGTTTAATTCTTACTAGAAGAAAGAGGTGATATCTGTTTGTTGTAATTATATTTCTTTTATATAAAGGATAGAGGGGATAGAAAATCGGGCTTGAATAACGGATACTGATATTTCTAAAATAAATAATAACTATTTATAATTGGGAATTTAGAATTTAGAATTTAGAATTTAGAATTTAGAATTTAGAATTTAGAATTTAGAATTTAGAATTTAGAATTTAGAATTTAGAATTTAGAATGAAGTTTAGATTTATTGAGTAGTTTAATTTATGGAATCATCTTACTGTACAGATTAAATTATTTAAGATTCTTAGTGAAATAACAATTAGCCATGGTTTAATTCTTACTAGAAGAAAGAGGTGATATCTGTTTGTTGTAATTATATTTCTTTTATATAAAGGATAGAGGGGATAGAAAATCGGGCTTGAATAACGGATAGTGATATTTCTAAAATAAATAATAATTATTTAGAATTGAGAATTGAGAATTGAGAATTGATAAATGATAATTGATAATTGATAATTGATAATTGATAATTGATAATTGATAATTGATAATTGATAATTGATAATTGATAATTGATAATTGATAATTGATAATTGATAATTGATAATTGATAATTGATAATTGATAATTGATAATTGATAATTGAGAACGGGGAATGAAGAGTTTAGAAGTACTGAGTAGTTTAATTTATGGAATCATCCTACTGTACAGATTAAATTATTTAAGATTCTATGTGAAATAACAATTAGCCATGGTTTAATTCTTACTAGAAGAAAGAGGTGATATCTGTTTGTTGTAATTATATTTCTTTTATATAAAGGATAGAGGGGATAGAAAATCGGGCTTGAATAACGGATACTGATATTTCTAAAATAAATAATAACTATTTATAATTGGGAATTTAGAATTTAGAATTTAGAATTTAGAATTTAGAATTTAGAATTTAGAATTTAGAATTTAGAATTTAGAATTTAGAATTTAGAATTTAGAATGAAGTTTAGATTTATTGAGTAGTTTAATTTATGGAATCATCTTACTGTACAGATTAAATTATTTAAGATTCTTAGTGAAATAACAATTAGCCATGGTTTAATTCTTACTAGAAGAAAGAGGTGATATCTGTTTGTTGTAATTATATTTCTTTTATATAAAGGATAGAGGGGATAGAAAATCGGGCTTGAATAACGGATACTGATATTTCTAAAATAAATAATAACTATTTATAATTGGGAATTTAGAATTTAGAATTTAGAATTTAGAATTTAGAATTTAGAATTTAGAATTTAGAATTTAGAATTTAGAATTTAGAATTTAGAATTTAGAATGAAGTTTAGATTTATTGAGTAGTTTAATTTATGGAATCATCTTACTGTACAGATTAAATTATTTAAGATTCTTAGTGAAATAACAATTAGCCATGGTTTAATTCTTACTAGAAGAAAGAGGTGATATCTGTTTGTTGTAATTATATTTCTTTTATATAAAGGATAGAGGGGATAGAAAATCGGGCTTGAATAACGGATAGTGATATTTCTAAAATAAATAATAATTATTTAGAATTGAGAATTGAGAATTGAGAATTGATAAATGATAATTGATAATTGATAATTGATAATTGATAATTGATAATTGATAATTGATAATTGATAATTGATAATTGATAATTGATAATTGATAATTGATAATTGATAATTGATAATTGATAATTGATAATTGATAATTGATAATTGATAATTGATAATTGATAATTGAGAACGGGGAATGAAGAGTTTAGAAGTACTGAGTAGTTTAATTTATGGAATCATCCTACTGTACAGATTAAATTATTTAAGATTCTATGTGAAATAACAATTAGCCATGGTTTAATTCTTACTAGAAGAAAGAGGTGATATCTGTTTGTTGTAATTATATTTCTTTTATATAAAGGATAGAGGGGATAGAAAATCGGGCTTGAATAACGGATACTGATATTTCTAAAATAAATAATAACTATTTATAATTGGGAATTTAGAATTTAGAATTTAGAATTTAGAATTTAGAATTTAGAATTTAGAATTTAGAATTTAGAATTTAGAATTTAGAATTTAGAATTTAGAATGAAGTTTAGATTTATTGAGTAGTTTAATTTATGGAATCATCTTACTGTACAGATTAAATTATTTAAGATTCTTAGTGAAATAACAATTAGCCATGGTTTAATTCTTACTAGAAGAAAGAGGTGATATCTGTTTGTTGTAATTATATTTCTTTTATATAAAGGATAGAGGGGATAGAAAATCGGGCTTGAATAACGGATACTGATATTTCTAAAATAAATAATAACTATTTATAATTGGGAATTTAGAATTTAGAATTTAGAATTTAGAATTTAGAATTTAGAATTTAGAATTTAGAATTTAGAATTTAGAATTTAGAATTTAGAATTTAGAATGAAGTTTAGATTTATTGAGTAGTTTAATTTATGGAATCATCTTACTGTACAGATTAAATTATTTAAGATTCTTAGTGAAATAACAATTAGCCATGGTTTAATTCTTACTAGAAGAAAGAGGTGATATCTGTTTGTTGTAATTATATTTCTTTTATATAAAGGATAGAGGGGATAGAAAATCGGGCTTGAATAACGGATAGTGATATTTCTAAAATAAATAATAATTATTTAGAATTGAGAATTGAGAATTGAGAATTGATAAATGATAATTGATAATTGATAATTGATAATTGATAATTGATAATTGATAATTGATAATTGATAATTGATAATTGATAATTGATAATTGATAATTGATAATTGATAATTGATAATTGATAATTGATAATTGATAATTGATAATTGATAATTGATAATTGATAATTGAGAACGGGGAATGAAGAGTTTAGAAGTACTGAGTAGTTTAATTTATGGAATCATCCTACTGTACAGATTAAATTATTTAAGATTCTATGTGAAATAACAATTAGCCATGGTTTAATTCTTACTAGAAGAAAGAGGTGATATCTGTTTGTTGTAATTATATTTCTTTTATATAAAGGATAGAGGGGATAGAAAATCGGGCTTGAATAACGGATACTGATATTTCTAAAATAAATAATAACTATTTATAATTGGGAATTTAGAATTTAGAATTTAGAATTTAGAATTTAGAATTTAGAATTTAGAATTTAGAATTTAGAATTTAGAATTTAGAATTTAGAATTTAGAATTTAGAATTTAGAATGAAGTTTAGATTTATTGAGTAGTTTAATTTATGGAATCATCTTACTGTACAGATTAAATTATTTAAGATTCTTAGTGAAATAACAATTAGCCATGGTTTAATTCTTACTAGAAGAAAGAGGTGATATCTGTTTGTTGTAATTATATTTCTTTTATATAAAGGATAGAGGGGATAGAAAATCGGGCTTGAATAACGGATAGTGATATTTCTAAAATAAATAATAATTATTTAGAATTGAGAATTGAGAATTGAGAATTGATAATGATAATTGATAATTGATAATTGATAATTGATAATTGATAATTGATAATTGATAATTGATAATTGATAATTGATAATTGATAATTGATAATTGATAATTGATAATTGATAATTGATAATTGATAATTGATAATTGATAATTGATAATTGATAATTGATAATTGATAATTGATAATTGAGAACGGGGAATGAAGAGTTTAGAAGTACTGAGTAGTTTAATTTATGGAATCATCCTACTGTACAGATTAAATTATTTAAGATTCTATGTGAAATAACAATTAGCCATGGTTTAATTCTTACTAGAAGAAAGAGGTGATATCTGTTTGTTGTAATTATATTTCTTTTATATAAAGGATAGAGGGGATAGAAAATCGGGCTTGAATAACGGATACTGATATTTCTAAAATAAATAATAACTATTTATAATTGGGAATTTAGAATTTAGAATTTAGAATTTAGAATTTAGAATTTAGAATTTAGAATTTAGAATTTAGAATTTAGAATTTAGAATTTAGAATGAAGTTTAGATTTATTGAGTAGTTTAATTTATGGAATCATCTTACTGTACAGATTAAATTATTTAAGATTCTATGTGAAATAACAATTAGCCATGGTTTAATTCTTACTAGAAGAAAGAGGTGATATCTGTTTGTTGTAATTATATTTCTTTTATATAAAGGATAGAGGGGATAGAAAATCGGGCTTGAATAACGGATACTGATATTTCTAAAATAAATAATAACTATTTATAATTGGGAATTTAGAATTTAGAATTTAGAATTTAGAATTTAGAATTTAGAATTTAGAATTTAGAATTTAGAATTTAGAATTTAGAATTTAGAATTTAGAATTTAGAATGAAGTTTAGATTTATTGAGTAGTTTAATTTATGGAATCATCTTACTGTACAGATTAAATTATTTAAGATTCTTAGTGAAATAACAATTAGCCATGGTTTAATTCTTACTAGAAGAAAGAGGTGATATCTGTTTGTTGTAATTATATTTCTTTTATATAAAGGATAGAGGGGATAGAAAATCGGGCTTGAATAACGGATAGTGATATTTCTAAAATAAATAATAATTATTTAGAATTGAGAATTGAGAATTGAGAATTGATAAATGATAATTGATAATTGATAATTGATAATTGATAATTGATAATTGATAATTGATAATTGATAATTGATAATTGATAATTGATAATTGATAATTGATAATTGATAATTGATAATTGATAATTGATAATTGATAATTGATAATTGATAATTGATAATTGATAATTGATAATTGATAATTGATAATTGATAATTGATAATTGATAATTGATAATTGATAATTGAGAACGGGGAATGAAGAGTTTAGAAGTACTGAGTAGTGTAAGGATGTCCGAGGGAAATAAAGAGGAATATCTTGTGTAAATAGGCTTTAATAAAATATGGCAGTATATCGGAATATCGGAACGGATGCAAATACACGACCGGCCTTGCGTACGACCTTTCTGGAACTCTCTCGCCTCGACCTGTACGTTCTTGTACAACGACCGTTGGGAACAATCTCCCGCCTTCCCGATACTCTCGTTACTATGCGCCTTCGCGCCACCCGTATTGCTATCTGAACTATCCGGCGATCGTGCGCCATCTACATGGGGTGCGGCGCTAGCGCAGCTTATTACTAGAAACTTACTAGGATTCTTACAGCTCGGCCAGCCTGCATCCGCATTCGCCTCGAATGCGTTACAATACAATAAATTCGAACAAAAAGGACGCAAATACATTTTCTTGTATCATAGACTTACATACTAATTTTACATATATGCTTATCGCTAATCGCTAATACAAACTTAATCTAAGGTGGAAGAACAGGTTTAATTAAAGGCTTAAATTTATCAGGCGATAAAATGGCGTTATAGGGCCTAGGTGCTTCATTGAAGCCTGGAATATCGGTTATTACGTAACGGTTCTTGCTGAGAACTTTCGCCACTTGGTACGGGCCTTTATACTTGGGTTTCAGTTTTTTACTTTCACCTACTTTGGATTGCAAGTCCCGTACTAAAACGTAATCGCCTACTTTATATTGTGATGGAGCCTTATGAATTTTATCATAATATAATTTATTATATTGCTTGACCTTTTCAGTCGCTTCAATTGCTATGTCACGTGCTTTATGACGTTCCTTTAATAAATCGCAATCAATCTCGGCAATGTTATCTAACAATCGTTTAAGCAATACATCGGAATGACTATGCTGGTCATACCCTAAAAGTAACTTGGACGGAGTAGAATTAATAGATGAATTAACGGTATTATTTACCACGTACTGAATTTTCAATAAATGAGCCTTCCACTCGTATTGATCGTTAATCACTTTCGTCAAAGACGTTCTAAGGAATCTATTTGAACGTTCAGCTAAACCGTTCGCCCATGGCGAAGCTACTGCGACCTTTCTATGCTTAATATTTAGCTTCTCCAGAAAAGCAAGGAATTCTCTCGATGTAAAGGCCGTGCCTCTGTCGGAAACTATTTCTTTTGGATTTCCAAACACATTAAATAAGAAAATCAATCTATCGATAGTTTCTTTGGAAGTTGTAGATCGCGCGGGCAAATACCACGTAAATCGCGTAAACGCATCTACTATTACCAGTATATATTTATAATTATCCGACGTTGTAGGTAACGGGCCATAATGGTCTATGTGTATAATTTCGAACGGCGTTGAAGGAGCAGGTGTCAACTGCATTTCGCCTTCTCGAGAACAGGACGAAGAGTTGGCAATCAAACATGTCATGCAATTATCAATGTAATCTTTAATTCTCTTACGCATGGTAGGGAACCAGTACGTCGCGTGGATGCCATCAAACGTCTTAGCGAAACCGCAATGAGCCATGTCATCATGATAGACTTTCATAACGGTGGTTTATCATAACTTCTGGTACTACAAACCGGGGGCGATCATCGTCCTTTGTGTATACCAATCCATCAATGAGTTGAAATTTATCGTGATCATTAATATTTCCAAATTCTAAATCATTGGCTATTTGCTTAAGCTTATTATCTTGTAACTGCTTGAATTCAAGCTCTCTTTCTAGTGTCATGAAGTTAACATATGCTACTTGTCTACTAAGAGCATCCACGTGAGGCATTCGTTTCCCTGGTCTATGAACTACCTTAAACCTATAATTTTGCAAATGCAAAACCCACCTCGCAATTCTCGGGTTCAGATTCGCTTTTTCTATTGCATATACAATCGCATTACAATCGGTAACTATAGTAAAATCTTTTCCGTAAAGGAATACGTGAAATTTATCAATCGCTCTTATAATTGCCAGCATCTCCAGCTCGAAGCTGTGATAGTTCGATTCGGCCTTATTGGTTGACTGACTATAGTACGCTACTGGTGCCCATTGGCCATCGCTTTGCTTTTGTAACAATATGGCAGCTAGCCCATGCGAACTTGCATCGGTATGTAGTTCCGTTTCGGCTTCATGTATATATACGCGTAATACTGGATACGATGTTAATTTTTGTTTAAGAACATCGAAGGCCTTAATGTGAGCCTCTTCAAAGACAAAATCAACCGATTTTTTAAGCAGACTATACAATGGTTTAGCAATTAACGCGAAATCTTTAATGAATTTCCTGAAGTAGTTCACCAATCCAAGAAATCGTTGTAATTCGTGAACATTTCGTGGGCGAGGATAAGCTCTAATCGCTTCCGTGTGGCGCTGACTAATTGATACTCCTGCGGCCGATATATCGTAGCCCAAGAATTCAACTCTTTTCCGTAGGAATTGACATTTCTCGTAATTTAATTGAAAGCCATGTTGCTTCAAAAGCCAAAGGACCTCTCTGAGCGTTTCTAAATTTTCCTCAACCGTTTTTGAGGGAATCATGATGTCGTCAATATATATAATTACTTTCCTAGCACGGATCATATCTTTAAATAATTTTAACAGACGTTTCTGAAATTCCGCGGCTGACTCGGACCATCCGAACGGTAATCCGGTAGACTCGTACTGTCCGTCGGGTGTCGCGAACGCAAAGTACTTCGTATCATCGGGGTGAACCTTGACCTGATAAAAACTATCCTTGAGGTCTAATATTGTAAATACTTCGTTATCTCTAATCTCCGCAATACAATCCTCGATTACGGGGAACGGGCACTTTTGCTTCCAAACACGATCGTTCAGAGGCCTAAAGTCAACGCATAGTCTCAACTTGCCGTTTTTCTTCCTAACCAAAACGATACGCGCACAATAAGGTGAAGTACTTGGTTTGATAACGCCGCGAGCCAAAAGATCATCAATGATCTCACGAACTTGTTTTCTTTCCTCATATGCTAATCGACGAGGAGCATATGCATATACAGACGTGTCACGTAATGCGACCCTAACCGCATAACCGTCGTCAACTAGAGGGATATCAGCCTCCTCAACCTCTTGGATTACCCGCTTAAGTTTCTCTTTTGCATTCTCATCGAAATCGATTTGAAAGTCCTTTTCCGCCTCAAAGGCCGCGCAAATATCCGAAGTTATGAAGTCATCCGGAAAGAATTTAATGTTGCGGACTTCCTGATTGGCATGCAACGCCAGAGTGACTTTATTCTGCATGAAATCGCGACCAATAACTAAATCGTAGACAAAGTTATCTTTTTCTAACACGTATAAATCGATCTCATATTTTATATCAGGGAAAGAATCCAAGATTATTGAAGACCTGACAACGCCTTTAACCGGAATCGGGTAATCGTTTAAAGTAGTGAATTTCCGGTTAGACTCTACTAATTTATCCGAATTTAACAAATCAAATTTATCACACAGTTGGGCTTTTACAAATGATACCGGACTTCCGGTGTCTAACAACGCTAGTAATTCGCAACGCTTACCGTTTAATTCCGTAACCTTAACGGTAGAGTCTTTTACCGATATCATCGCCGCATCTTGATGCACCGCTGCAACCGTTGAGACTGGAGTTCCCGGCACTTCCGCCGTTGAGACCTCAGCTGCTACCACGGTAGATGCAGGCATATCATCATTGTTCTTGACCACTGCTACCGCTGCAGGTGATTCGCCAGTCGAAGGATTCTTCTTTTTCCATTTCGGACAATCCATTTTCCGGTGGCCTTTGCCCTTGCAGAAAAAGCATGTAAGCTCGTCCTTACAATCCTTATGGATGTGGCCCTTCTTTCCACAGTTTTTGCAAACGGCAGGTCTGCTCTCGTTCGGTTTATTTTCGGCCGATTTCTTCTCGAACGTACCGACCGCAGATGTAATTTGGGACATCTGGTCGATGAATCGCTCGACCGATACAGCAGGGATCGCCGCGGCTGTAGCTCTCAGCGATCTCTCCGTGATACCACCAATTAACAGGTCGACAGTGTCTTGTACTGGCAAACCTTGATTGTACATGAGCGCCAGCTTGTCGATGGCGTATTCATGAAACGTTTCTTTCGCGGGGGACCACTTCCTAGCTTCGATCTTTTGCATGATCACATAAAAAGGCAGCTTCCGTTCAAACATCTTGAGCAACGCTTGGCGACATCCGGCCCATGAGGTTAACACTGCACCGGACTGTGTGTCGTACCATTTTCTCGCCATCTTCGTAAATTTACTTGTAGCCGCGAGCAATGTCACGTCGTCGGCCACTCCGTGCGCGTATGCGACTTGATCCACACGCTGCACCCATCGCTGCACGTTTTCTTCGGTTCCACCTCCGTACTCAGGTATCTGCGATGCCAACAAAGAGACAGCGTTGGCGGGGGCGACGGAGCTCATGATTGAAAGCCTCGAATTTTCTGGATTCGCGCGCGCCGTTGAAACGAACGGGGGCGTCGCCGCATTTTGCTGTTCCGGCGATATCGGGGCGGCGCCTTCCACACGACGAACTGAGCTCGACATTTGTTGTAGAAATTGCTGCTGCTGCGTAGCCATCTGAGTCATCATACGATCGAAAACACTCGTTAACGTCGTTATGAGATCGTTCTGTAATGGCGATCGATCCGTAATCGGCGGCACCTGCGTCGAATTAGATGTCGTGCCTTGCTGACCAGCGGTCGTAAAAAGATCGAACGGTCCGTTCCTCTCCAAATGTAGCATTATCGCATCGATCAACTCGTCTCTCGATCCTGTGACGGGAAGACTGTATCTCGATGCCTCTTCCTGAAGCTGGATGTGCGTTAATTCGTCGAGCCGTCTGCGATCCATTATTTCACACCGGATCGACACTACACACGCGAACTATACAACGACGATCGAATCTCGTGTCCTGAAGCTCGAACCTGAGCTTCCCTTCCGAGCCTTATGTCTCCGAGCCTCGTTTCCTTGGGCCTCGTTCCCGAGACGATCCTAAAACTCGCGATACTGAGATTCACGCCGAGCTTCGCTATCACTCGCGAAACGCACTTCTTCCTTGCTACCACGAAAACCGATATTGTCGCACACTGACTGTGAGAACCGGGCAGGCATCCCACTTCTGAAATATTTGCTGTAAGGATGTCCGAGGGAAATAAAGAGGAATATCTTGTGTAAATAGGCTTTAATAAAATATGGCAGTATATCGGAATATCGGAACGGATGCAAATACACGACCGGCCTTGCGTACGACCTTTCTGGAACTCTCTCGCCTCGACCTGTACGTTCTTGTACAACGACCGTTGGGAACAATCTCCCGCCTTCCCGATACTCTCGTTACTATGCGCCTTCGCGCCACCCGTATTGCTATCTGAACTATCCGGCGATCGTGCGCCATCTACATGGGGTGCGGCGCTAGCGCAGCTTATTACTAGAAACTTACTAGGATTCTTACAATTCTGTAATAATCTAGTAATGTAACTACTCTGACAAATGAAAGTTTTTCCTTTTTCGCGATCCCTTTTAATTTCTAGACCAACAAAACAATCTGGGTTGTTTCGTGTGATATTAAACTCTGAATCAAGTGCTGCTAGTATATCATTAATAATTTCTGTCCTTCTGCATAGAACAAGACCATCGTCAACATAAAGTGCGAGCAATACCACTTCTCCCTTGATAATTGCTAGGAAAATACATTTATCGGATTCTAACTGGATAAAATTAAAAGACTTCAAGAATTCCTTAAATTTATCGTTCCATCGACGTGACGATTGTTTAAGTCCATATATACTCTTATGTAATTTACAACATAGATTAGGATTTGTGTTAAAACCTTCCGGCTGTTTCATGAATATTTCCTCGGTTAACTCTCCGTGCAGAAAGGCAGATTTTACATCAAATTGTTGTATATCCATATTATATATCGTAGCTATCGCTAATAATACTCTAATCGAATCATATCTTATCACAGGTGAAAAAGTATCATGAAAATCTATACCTTTTACTTGTAAGAAACCTCTTGCACATAATCGAGCTTTATACCTTTCAATTGAACCATCCGTTTTGCGTTTAATTTTATATACCCACTTACAGTCTAGTACTTTACGACCTTTTGGTAGCTGGACCAGTGACCAAGTTCCATTGGATAAAAGAGAATCCATTTCCTCTACCATTGCCTGACGCCAATGCTCAGCTTCGTTGGTTGACATCGCTTCATCATATGACTGCGGTTCTTCAGTTACAATAGCTGCACACGCTAATTGATATTCATCGTATCGTGCTGGTGGTTGAATCTTGCTTCTATCACGTAATATCCGTTGACCTTCTACTGGATCTTCATTCTTGTTAGTGTTGTCTGGATTATCGCGAACATCTTGATTATTGTCTTCTTCTGTCGGATCAATGTCTGTACTGTCCAAAACTTCTTGATGTTCTATGTCTTTGATCGAAAGTATTGCATGCTTATATTCTTCAGTTTGTGGATTGCCACTGCCTTTTTCGTTGAAGATGACATCTCTTGTTATTGTTATTTGTCGACTCTTCAGATTCATTACTCTATAATTCGGACTATCATTATCGTATCCCACTAGTATCATCTTTTTCGATTTACTCTCGAACTTTGATCTAAACTGCTTCGGGACATGAATGTAGCATTCGGAACCAAATCTTCTGAGATGTTTCAGGACAACCTTTTTCTTCGTCCATAATTCATAGGGTATCTTCTTATCCAGTTCACGAGGACGTCGATTCAATAAGTAAATACTTGTGTTAACTGCCTCAGCCCATAAACTTGGCTGTAGATTAGTTGCAAGTAGCATACTACGAGCTCCTTCTACTATCGTCCTATTTTCTCGTTCGATCCTTCCATTTTGCTCTGCAGTATATGGAGCACTATATTCTTGGATTATTCCGTGTTTCTTGCAGTGTTGTTTGAATTGTTCGTTATCAAACTCCAGACCTCTATCGCTTCTGATTCTTTTAAGATAATTGCCTGTTTGTTTTTCAATTAATTTCTGGATCTCACAAAACTTTGAGAAGGCATCACTTTTATGCTTAATAAATCTTGCAATCCGATAAGAGGTACAATCATCTTTGAATAAAATAAAATAATAAGCTCCGCTGATTGAAGGATGCGACATCTTGCCACATAAATCCATGTGTATATATTCTCCAGGCTTTGAGTCTCTTTCTTCTAGATTCCTTTTAAAGGGTAAACGATGCAGTTTCGCGTACTGGCATGTTTCACAAAACAATCCTTCTGTCGTCTTAATTTCCACGCCTGGAAGTAATTCATCGTCTGCTAGTTTCTTCATTGTCTGAAAATTTGGGTGACCAAGTCTCTCGTGCCATAACATAATAGAGTTTGAAATTGATACATTCGCTTCTATATTGCTTGTAGTTTTAAATGACATTTTATAACATTGATTTGACTGCTTGATACCTACAGCTACTAATCTATTACTATAGACTTCCATTCTGTCCTTAAGAAAAATAACCTTTAAATTCTTACTTGTAGTAGCACCCACAGAAAATAAGTTCTTTCTTAACTTTGGTACATACAAGACGTTTTCAATTGTCCGTGGCTCCCATTCACCATTGACTAATGCCAGGACTTCAACAGAGCCATAACCTTCCACTTCAATGTGAGTATTATCCCCTATTTGGACTGACGTAGTAGCTCCATCGTTGTTTTCTTGAAACGTGGTGAACCAATCTCTTCTAAAGGACATATGCTTCGATGCGGCGCTATCTCCTAGCCAATCGTCTTCATTGATGACTGCAGTTACATTCTTCTGCTCAACAACCAGTGCTTGATGTTTTTGCTTATCATCTCCAGCTGGTTTCTGTTTAGCTTGCCTCTTCCGACACTCCGATTTGTAATGCCCTTTTTATTGCAAAAGTAACATTCTATATTTCTCTTATCAAATACTCTTCCTTTCTGACTATTTCCTTTTTGATCTTTGGTCTTCGAGTTCTTCCCTGTATTCAGTGATGCAAACGCTACCGCCATATCTTCTGATTCGCTTAGACGCTTTTCTTCTTTTAACAGTCGTGCAACTAAATTATTATACGTCTGCTTGCCTTCATCATAGGAATCCCACGCTGTAATGAAACCATTGTACTTCATAGGTAAACTTCCAAGTGCTTTCGCTATTTTGTCCACTTCTGTGACCTGCTCTCCGATATCACCAAGTGCTTGAGCTAGGGAATCAATTTTACTCAAGTGTTGAGCAACCGTATCAGTTTCTGACATTTTATAGTTAAAAAATTGTTGCTAGAGTTGCAATTTGTTTACTACTGACCTCTGTTCATGTATGGTTTTTAGGCGATTCCACATTTCTGGTGCTGTTTTGCAACTTACAACCGTTTGCAGCTGATCATATTCCATCCCGGAGGATATCAGCAACATTCCTTTTGCATTCAGTTGATCCCATGCGGCTTGTAATTGAGCATCTTCCAATGGGCGTTGTGTCGTTCCGGTGATAATCTCGAACATGTACTTCTCTGATCGGAATATTATCTCCATTTGATATTTCCATAACTGGAAATTCTTTCCGTCAAACTTTTGGATTTGAAAGTGTTTGAAACTATCCATCGCTTCCTTATTACGATAATAGTAGAGCACGCGACAATATAACCTCTATACGATATAACCTTTATACGCTCGTATAGGTTTTTCTCAAGACTTCACTTTTCCTGCCTCGGCTCTGGGCCCATAACCTGTTACTTATTTACCTTAATCAGGTTAATTGTGGAATGGCAGATAATCTGTTAGGATTACTCAAGTGAAGAGACACAAGAATTCGATAATTAATATATGACTTTATTCTCGTGTGTATAACAGCGTGCGTAGAATCGACGGAACCGGAAACGGAAGAAGGAAGCACATGAACAAGAAAGGAACTAGATAGTCCGACATGGACCATAAACTAAAAACTGAATATGATATTGCTCTTAATGAGAGCTGAATGACAAACAAAAGAAACTAATATATATATATATATATATATATATATATATATATATATATATGTGAATATGTAAATATCTAACATTAATGATAATCGATCAATAACACGGCAGCAAGGTACAAAGCGTATTTCGTCAGAATTTTCCACATCTTCAAAAATTCAAAGAAGTAGCAGTCTTTTGACTAGCACATCAATGCATTCAGAGAGAGAAGCTGTGATGGATTGTTCCTCAGGTATAAATGATTTAAGTGTATATATAAGAAGTTAATGCAGAAAATTAAATATTTTAAAGTCTGACTATACATTATATAAAAAATATATACATTTGTAGGGACAGCCATTGCAGGAGAAATGCAAGGAAATATAAGCAATTCATCTGATGTAATAGTATATGATAGTAACGATAATCAATCAATAACATGGCAGCAAGGTACAAAGCGTATTTCGTCAGAATTTTCCACATCTCCTTCTAAAATTCAAAGAAGTAGCAGTCTTTTAACTAGCACATCAATGCATTCAGAGAGAGAAGCTGTGATGGATTGTTCCTCAGGTATAAATGATTTAAGTATATATAAGAAGTTAATGCAGAAAATCTAGTATTTTAAAGACTGATAACAAATTTTTCGGAATGTCGACAGTCGAACACTGCGACGAAAATGTAGCACTTTCTACGAGTTTAGCTGTTGAAGAAGTAAACAGTCCAGTTCGCAGCAGAACACCACAAACACCACGGAGCATTAGGAAACGAATTCTTCACACGAAGCACGATCATCAGTATGAAGCATCTCCAAAGACGATGAGGAAAAAGTATATTCAGCAAAAGAAGAAAACACAAGATTTAATGAAGCAGGTGCACGTTCTGAGATAGCACAAATCACGTTTAAAAAAAAGATTACTTCATTAAAAGGCATTGTAAGTGAATTACGACAAGCTCGTGCTATTCCAGAATTAGGTTTACAGTGTTTGGATTCTATTGCTAGTACTGACGTTTCCCAGTTTATAAAGAGATTTAATAATAATCAAAGTATAATAAATAATTAAAGAAAATGACAAAGAAAATAACAAGCCAAAGAAAAGACAATGAAAGTGCCAGCGTAAGAATATTAAGAATGAAGAACCAGGCATATCTAAAGAAAAGTATCCAGCAGCTCTTAGGTCGTTTGCAATGACTCTCCATTTTTATTCTCCCAAAGCGTACGGATTTGTTAGGCAAAAATTTTGCAAGGCTTTGCCACACCCTAGTACCCTTCGTTCTTGGTATTCTACAATCGATGGTGCACCTGGCTTTACTTCCGAAAGTTTTGACGCTTTAAAACAAAAAGTTGCAGTATCAAAAAAGTCTAACAAAAAAGTTCTGGTAGCTTTTATGTTGGATGAAATATCTATTCAAAAATCGTTGCAAAACTTTCTAATGGAAAAACTTATGGATGTGTGGATTTCGGTACTGAAATGGAACCAACTCAGACTACTCCGCAAAGGACGCATTGGTTATGATGGTTGTGAGTTTAGATGAGTCGTGGAAAATTCCTTTAGGATATTTTTTAATTAATGGAATCAATTCTGCTATAAATTCCGGACTTATCAAAGAAGCTTTAATTCGCCTTCATGAAATTGAAGTCGAAGTTGTTTCCTTAACATTAGATGGTCCACCAGAGCACTTCGCAACAATGCGCTGCTCTTGGTGCGTCTTTCGATTTGTTAGATTTGAAACCTTTTTTTTCGCATCCGTCCACTGAAGAAAAAATTCATGTCATTTTTGACGCTTGTCACATGCTTAAACTTACAAGAAATACATTAGGAGATTTACAAATTTTAAAAGATGCTGAAGGAAACTCTATTGAATGGAGATTTATCAAGGCTCTAGCTCAATTACAGGAAAAAGAAGGATTGAGAGCTGGGAACAAATTGAGAATGGCACATATCCATTATTGGAAGATGAAAATGAAAGTCGCTTTGGCTGCTCAAACTCTTATAGCGTTTTTCACTGGCAGAGCCGGTGCGCACTCAGTGCACATTAAAGCCGTCGTACACAAACCAACGTAAAGTGTATGTTTAATATAATCGGGTTAAATCATGAAATCCTCAATATTCTTTATTGCACTATTTGGTAAAATATGTACTGAGTATTTTATCAGTCGAAATATTTGCATTTTACTTTAAATATTAGAGTTTAAATCGGTGTACAACGGCTTTAAAGTGCACTGAGTGCGCACCAGTTCTGTCAGTGAAAAACGCTATTAGTGACAGTGTTGCAGATTCAATTGAATTTTGTGATAAATACCTACATTTAAAGGAATTCAGAGGATCTGAGGCAACTGTGAGGTTTATTAGGTGCATCAATAGAATCTTTGACTTTTTAAATTCACGTAATCCCTTTGCTAAGGGGTTTAAAGCTCCTTTGAGAAAATGCAATGAGGAATTTTGGCGACCGTCGATTTTATCAATCGTTGAATATATGCAAGGCATCACGGACGTTGCCGGTACTCCAATAATCCGTACGAAAAGGTATATGTTGGTTTCACAGGGTTTATTACAGCGATATTATCCATGATAACAATTTTTGACACTTACGTCAAAGGTCAAACCTGAAACTTCTCAGCTGAAATATTTATTAACTTACAAATTCAGTCAGGATCATCTAGAATTGTTTTTTTGTGCTATTAGAAGTCGCGGTGGTTGGTGCCCAAATCCGAGCGCCAACCAATTCATGTCAGCTTACAAAAGACTTTTAATTCATCATCAGGTTCAGGCCGTCAATGGAAATGTAGAAGCAATGGATTCCACAAGTATTTTAACAATAACTTCTACGCGTAAAAAAAAATTGATTTGTATGACCCAACTGTTTTCGACAAAATTGCTAATATCAGAGTAGAAAAAAAATATGATTTAGAGAATGATAACGAAGAGGATGAAACAGAGGAACATTTTTAAAAGAATTTGATGACTCTATGATCACTCTGCCTGAGTTCTCAACTTTCTTAAAAGCATGTGTAGGTTTCATTGCCAGTTGGGTTGTGAGAAAATTAATAAAAAAATCTATTGTCCGATGTGAAACATGCAGAAATACTCTGCTTCAAGATGATCAACATTTGGCACAATTCGAACAGAACTGTCTTATAGAGGCTAAAACTAACGGAGGTTTATTTTTTCCTAGTGAATCTGTTCTTCGGATTTGTGAAACAACGGAAAAGTTATTGAAGCATTCCCTAGATAAACTTAACAGTATGGTTCCTGTCGAACCTAATTTTCCCGCTCTCGTTTGCTCAAAGATTTTGCATGATCTTGTACAACCCCTTGTACATTATTTTCACAGTTAAACGAACATATGTTTGATGATGCAGCTAATGATATAAATCACATTTATTTCCTTTCAAACCAAGTGTGCAAAGTATACTTGAATTTAAGACTCTATGCTGCGACAAAGATAGCATCTCAAACTGCTGTTGGGACAAAAGTTCGTCATCACCTAACTCGACGAATTATCTGGGAACGTCAGTGATAGCTGGTTTAGTAGTATTAGCAGAGGCTAGTCTCCCTTTCTTTGCTACTAACATTGACTAGTCAAAACGAGTATTATTTTAAACTTTATGCTAGTCTATTAAAAATTATTGTCTGAAAGGCATCTTAGGATAATATAAATAAGCATTTCCATATATTCGAGAGTTTAACTTATATTTATTATTTGTCATTTGCATGGAGTGCAATAAAACAAGCATGAATAGCATGAAAGTGTTGCAACAGGTAGCACAATAGCATGACTTGGCATAATGAACCAAAAAAACTTGAGCTGTAATATAATTTGTTCATTATAGATAAGTTTTTTTATTTCTTTCAATTATTTACGGTTATTCAGATTCTGAAATTATTGTTCTTTCTTTGTAAGGTTTTATTGATGTAAGGTTTCATTTATATTTGTACTGAATTCAGTAAAAAATAAATATAATTTTTATATAAATATAATTTTTGAAAACTTAATTGTAATGCCACCACTGATAAAACCATTCATTTTCTTCACATAATTATGATTCTTAACATTTTGATCTGCTTGCAGATATTGCAAAATAACATTTGCACTGAAATATTGATGGAAAACGAAGATCCATTGATTTAACA
>JASTWL010001754.1:0-23449 GCA_035220575.1 Temnothorax rugatulus | reverse complement strand
AGGAATTCGATCGGCACGAACTCTGTTTCCGCGCAAATACCTCTCTCTCGCAAACACAACCACGAGAGTATCGGAATGCCATCAGTGAGGCGCCGAGGCGCTCGACATAACGCGAAAATTTCCGCGAGCCATAACTGGACGCAATAAAAGTAACAATGACGCGAAAGATATGCTGGTGCGCGCGGTAATGAGTCCCAGCGCGAGCAGCTCCAATATAATCTGACGCGATTAAAAGATCCTAACGCCAATCGCACGAAGGCAATTCCGAAGTGAACGACACAAATTCCCAACGCAAACGACACGAAGGCTTCCTAACGCGAGAAATACCATAACTCCTAACGCACACGACACGAATACTTCCCAACGCGAGAAATGCAACCACCATCCAACGCGGTAACACGGAACATAATCATCACGATTATCGCACGCGAAGTCCTAATTCGCTACGTTTCGGTCGAGATCTCCAGAGGTTTTCCTCGCGATCGCGATTCCGCGGCCACGCTACCATCCCGATGCCCCTCGCTCTCGCTGTCGATCGCAATCTCGATACCCGGTCTCCAGGAACCGTACATGTCGCGGTATTACACACAATTTTCCGAGCGAGAGCGCGCACCGGAGGGCGGCATCGTGGCTTACATTTCGGTATTACTAGCGGGCAACCTCACCGGTCGAAATCCTCCTCCTCGGGCTCCTCGCCGTCGTCACGTCCACCAAAATCTTCGCCGTTATCAATTCGTCGGTCCCGGAGGGTCGAACCGTATCGTGAGGTTATCGTACGCCGCAGGACGAGCAGAGAGTGCCGCCGAAATTTCGCTCGATAACGAGATCGATGCGGTCGCCCCTCTCGGGGCGCGCGGACCAATCGGGGCGCGAGCTCGCAAATTCGCAGGACCCTAGCGCAGGGTCGGCGCGAGCGGGTTTTTCGAGGGCGCACAACGGTTCCTCGGCGGCGCAGCAGATTATTCGCCGTTGTCTTCGGCCTCCGACAAGTTTCGTCGTGCCTTGCGCGCTTCCAGCTTGACCCTGGGGCGGTGGCCATCCACCCCGCGAGCCGGTATGTTGTGGAGGCCGATGGTTGCAGTCAGGTGTACCCCGGTACCTGGGGCCCTGTTATCGGCCGTCTCGCCTGCCGCTGCTGCATGCGCCGTGCCTGCCTGCCTCGTTGGCGCCACCCGCGGTTCCCGTGGCTTCCGCTCCTGCCGTACATCCTCGTGTCCGAAATCCTCCCCGACTCGGCGGTGGCGGCGACTTTCCTGTAGAAGCTCGTTGTGGCTCGGTAGAGGCGCCGCGTATTTTACAAAAAAAACAAAAGAATCAGAATGGCTATCGCGATTATATTTATGGCCCTCTGGAGATCTCGCGGTGGCCTCCCTGGGTCGTCCCGCGGCGCGAAATTCCGCGCTTTGTGACGGCGGCGGGGCGCCGCCACGCCGCGGCGAGCCGCAACGTCACAATATATATATATATATATATATATATATATATATATATATATATACTCTGGAGTATATATACATATATATATATATATATATATATATATATATATACTCTGAAAGAATATTCAATGCAATGTTACGGAAAAATGGAAATTTATTTTTTGCCAATTCCTAGTATATGTATACGTATACATTACGATACATATGCTTTACACTTCCGACATTGCATATATATATATATATATATATATATATATATATATACATATTCTTGTCAAGAGACACGGCAGTGTCTTGCGCAAAGTACGCGCGGAGCGAGATACATATACGTGTGTGTGTGTGTGTGTGTGTGTGTGTACGTACACACACACACACACACACACATATACAAACTTTTGTTTCCAAATTCGTTTTTACCAATTTTTTAAAAATCAGTACCGTCATAACAGACGCTTCTGGCATTTATTTTGTCAGTGACGTTCACGGACAGACGCTTCTGATTTTTATTATAATCAGTACCGTCCGAATATAGACGCGCTTCTGATATTTATTTTACTACTACCGTCTCGAGAGACGCTCTTGATTTTCATTGAAACCAGTACAATCAGAACAGACGCTTCTGGTATTTATTTCTAATTACTATTTTACATGCAACCAGTACCATCGGATTAGATGCTTCTGGTATTTATACATATAAACCAGTCCCGTCAAAATAAACGCTTGTACACACAGGAAAATGTCATTCTACAGCCAAGAAAAGCAATTACTTATTTTATTTTATTTATTTTAAGCAATAATTTTCTTCAATAGAGAATATTATCTTAATAATTATCTTAATAATAGCGATATACTTGGCACAAGTCTTAAAAAAGCTCATCATTTTATGCTCAAAATAAGAATTTATTCTTCTTTTAGATTATTATATTAAAATATTATATATGTATATATTTCTCTTCAGTAGACTGTATATAGTAAGTAATCCAAATTCTTGTATAATTAAATATTCTTGTTTGAAGTACTAGACTTGCTAAGATGTAGAATATGTTTTGAGTAAATGTGATGCTTGTGATGACTTTATGGTAGATTTGCGGATATATGCATTTATCAAATACTCTTAGAACAAGTAATATTTACTTACGGGTAGTACAGGGGGTAGACAGAATAATGTGAACACCTGGGAAATGCACTACTTATTTTATTAATAAGAGATTGGCCCATTGTTTGTCTTTAATAGAGATTTTATTCTTGTTTGGAATAAGGTCATACAATGCTTAAATAGTTACCAGTGCAATGCCATACAACAATAACTCGATGCTATTTTAAATCAGTCAGTTACGTTGAAAATCGTTAAAATTTTGAAAAACAGAAGGCAATTTTGGAAAATAATGTGAGAAGCTTTCTTCATCTTTCCAACATCACTTATATAATCAATTGAAATATGTTCTGCTAGTACAACATTTCACCGGTAATTATTCAAGATGACTATTGTAAGACCTTATTCTAAACAAGGGTAAAATTTGTATAAAAGACAAATGGTAAATTATAATGTGAACACCTGGGAAATGCACTCCTTTTTTATTAATAAGAAATTATAATTTCTTATTAATAAAAAAGTAGTGCATTTCCCAGGTGTTTATATTATTCTGTCCATCCCCTGTATATATTTTTCTGTAGCATTTGTTTCTATTTACTACTTTACATGCAACCAGTACCATCGAAATAGACGCTTCTGGTATTTATGTAAACCAGTACCGTACCACATAGCAAAAAAATATCCATAGAATGATTTGATTTGATGCCATTTGGATCCAAACTAAAGACTCATCCGTAGGATTATCCCATGTAACATTATATATTTAGACATCCAGTCAAATGTTGTTATTTAATTACATCTTACGGACATTTATTGTTGGATATTACATAAACGGACATATAGGCATCTTCAATACATCCTAAGTATATCCTCAAGTTTTATGCAGATAAACCCTGGATATCGGAAAATATCTTGAGATTGCTGTGTGAAGTTAGAATAGACGCTTCTGGCATTGTACTTGTAACTACTTTTTCACATGCAACCAATACCGTCAGAATAGACGCTTATTCTAATATTTATATATGCCAGTACCGTCAGAGTAGACACTTCTGGCATTTGTAATTATATACTATTTCACATGCAACCAGTACCGTCAGAATAGACGCTTCTGACATTTATTTTTAATTACTATTTTACATGCAACCAGTACCGTCGGATTAGATGCTTCTGGTAGTATTTATACATATAAACCAGTCCCGTCAAAATAGACGCTTCTGGAAATTGTTTCCATTTGCTACTTTACATGCAACCAGTACCGTCAGAGTAGACGCTTCTGGCATTTCTTTAAAACTAATATTTCACATGCAAGTCATGCAACCAATACCGTCAGAATAGACGCATCTGGCATTATATTATTACAATTATTGGGTGTTCTTCCGAATGGACCACCCCTCCGATTGGGACATCGATAAATAATATCTAGATATCGTGACAAAATCACCTGCAAAACTCCATTCCAATCGGAGGGTCCATTCGGAAGTAAAGGCCAATTATTAGTGCTATAACTGCAGAGATAAACACTTGTACACAGTTTTCAGTTCACAAGCACAATAAGTATATGTTCGAAAGCACAAAAATGTATCCAACTGAGTAAAGCACGTTTATCGTGACGGAATCGTTCCGTCCACTGAGATTGTTTACGCACTCGAATTCGTTATCCGGCAACATCGCAACAGCTGCGGCCAAGTTCGGCTGCACGCCGAGCGAGCGCGAGCGAGAGAGAGAACATCATTCCCTTCTTCTCGCTCTGACTCAGCTGTACGATCGAGGCTGCTATATATACTCCAGGTAGCTCTATATTTACGTATCCTAAGATTTAATATTTATTACAGAAATATTCTTGTATATATATATATATATATATATATATATATATATATATATATATATATATATGTAGTATACATATATGAGCATTCTCGCCGAAATTTTCATGTTCTGACCCTGACCTACTCCAATAATTTTGGCATTATTTTCCGAGAAATGTTCTGAAAAAGAGAGGACACGTATTTGTTTGTTTGGGCCTACGACCAATATATCCGACAGTTTAATTTTTGTAAAAATTGCATTTTTCGGTAACTCTACTTTTTAAAACAATGTTGAAAATATTCAATTCTATCAAAAAATGACTGAGATGAAGTGTGGTTACTTTAAAATAAATTAATGTATACATATTTTTTAATTTCTGAACAGTAAAGTTGTGTTGTACGAGAGGAAAATATCGTTTTTCGTAAAGTTCGTCAATTTTTAAAATTAAAAACAAAATTTATAAAAATTATATTAGAAATAACGTTTTCGATCTGTTGAAGCATGGCAAGATTTTTTTTCAATAAATTCTACTGAAGTTTTTGTAATAACCTGAATTCGGGGCTCTACTCGGACTAAGCAGTCAAAATAATGCATCTATTAGTAGCAGATTAACGTTATATATCTTGATATTATATTGTTACGCCTTAGAAAAATATATTTTATGTCACACGTGCATGGAAAGTCCCGTGACGCGTGCGGGATGGACCACTTTCCACGCACTTGCAACATAAAATAGGGTGTGCAACACGTGCGTGAAGTTGAAAATTCCCGGGTGCGGTGACCTCACTCGCCTTCGGCTCGTGCGTCAACTCCGCACCCGTGAATTTTCATCTTCCAGCACTTGTTGCACAAATAACTATTTCGATATTATATTTTATTGTCCATTACGATTTTTTAATACAAAGTACTACGTTTTATAATTAATTTTATTTAATAAAGGTATAGTATTCGATATCTTCCGAAAAAGAATATCTTTTTCTTTATCTCGCAGTGTACACGCGAATTGCAGATGTAAGCGCTAATTGAAATTTTTGTGATGATCGCTTTTTAAAACTAAATTATTCAGCGCTATGTTTCTTGGCGAGATATATATATTTTTTATTACTTTACTTGTTTATTCTACATCTGCAACTTATATGTACATTGTAAGATAGACAAAAAGATATTCTATTTCGGAATATATCGAACACTATACCTTTATTAAATAGAATTAGTTATAAAACGTAGTACAGGCTTTGTATAGAAAAATCGTAATAGACAATAAAATATAATACCGAATAATGTGTTTTTCTAATGCGTAACAATATAATATCAAGATATAGAACATTAATCTGCCAGTAATAGATGCATTTTAGACTATTTTAGTCCGAGTATAGAGCCCCAAATTCAGATTATTACAAAAACTTCAATTAGGTAGAACTCGAAAAAGAATCTTTCCATGCTCCAAGTTGAAAAATTTCGTTATTATTTCCAATATAATTTTTATACAATCAAATAAGAATACAAGCCATTTTCGGTCTAATCTTAGATCTTAGGCAGCTCAATATTAATTTCCGTGTATATATATTCGTGTATAATTTTTATAAATTTTGTTTTTAATTTAAAAAATTGACAAACTTTACGAAAAACGATTTTTTCCTCCACATCGTATAACACAACTTAGTCCAGAAATTAAAAAGAATATATACATCATGAAATTCATTTAAATCTGAATGAATTTCATCGCAGTTATTTTTCGATAGGATTAAATATTTTCAACATTATTTTAAAAAGTACAGTTACAGAAAAATGCAAATTTTAAAAATCACACTATCGGATATATTGGTCATAGGCCTAAACAAACAAATACGTGTCTTCTCCTTTTCAGAACATTTCTCGGAAAAAATTGTTAAAATTATTGGAGTAGTTCATGGTCAAAACATAAAAATTTCAGCGAAAATGCCCATATACGTACAAAAATATTCCTATAATAAATATTAAATATTAGGATACGACGGATACGTTAATGTAGGGCTAGCTGGAGTAGCGGCCTCGATCGCATCAGCTGACAATGAGTTGGGAATGATATTCTCTCTCTCGCTCGCTCGCTCGGCGCGCCGAACTTGGCCGCGGCCGCAGCTAGTGTTATCGGACTCGGTACTATGCGGTAGCGTGTGGAAGAATAAAAGTAATATTTTTGTATGAATATTACTTTTATTTCACAATTGTTGCAAATACGTTAAAATATAAGCGTGTCTAAATATAAGCGTGTCTAAATATGTGCCAAATATTTATTTCACATAGAAAACAATACATTATCTATGTATATAAAATAGTTAAAACATTAGTAAAGAAATATTAATATATTTGCAACGATTGTGAAATAAAAGTAATATTTATACAAAAATATTACTTTCATTCTTTCACACGCTACCGCATGCCAGCGATCCTTTATTTACGAACACTGCGGCCGCGGCCAAGGTCAACGTGCCGAGCGAGCGAGCGAGAGAGAGAGAGAGTTATTCAGCTGATACGATCGACACGGATAGATTTATTTTCGATATAGATTCACGTAAATGCAAGAGAATAAAAATCGGTGATTAGTCCATTACATATCTTCTTCTTGTAACATATCTTCTTTTTGTAACTTTACTCGTAAAGAACGCAAAAGTGATATGTATATTTTTTTTGAATGTAAAAATTTCTTATGTATTCTTTATTCTCTTATAATGAAACGAAGTAGTATTATATAAGAACTGATATAAATAATAAAGAATAAGAAGAAGTGAAAAGATAAATATTACATAGTTTTATGCTTTTCCTAATAATAAAAGATCGAAAGAGTATATATAATTTGATTTGAATAATGCAAAACGAATCCCTACAATATATTACATAATAAAATCAGTGATAATATAAGGTACAAAACTTTTTTTTCTCGCAAACGTGTCTAGTTATTGTTGAATATGTTTCCCTCTAATAACGCAAATCGATCCTATCTCTTTACAAGTTTTCGTTACGTAAAAAGTATTCCTTGTGTACTGTGTATGTGAATCTACTAATCAGGTTGAGAGTAATCAGGAAGAAAGTGAAACATCCATCGTTTGTAACAATTTGTAACAATTTTCCAGTGAAACATTTCCGTCTAGTACCGTATGTTATCACTGTCTGATTTTATTATGTAATATGTTGTTAGGAATATATTCGCTTTGCATTATTTTTAATTAAATTATATATACTTTTTCGATATTTTATTATTAGGGAAAAGCATTATTTTTAAAATTATGTAATAGATTATCTTTTTACTTCTGCTTATTCTTTATTATTTATATCAATTCTTATAAATACTATCTCGTTTGATTGTAAGAGAATAAAGAATACGTTTCGAAAAAAATTTCAAGATAATTATTTGTGTTTTCAACCGACATGTGGGTAGGACGATAAATTTCGCTTTTTGTTTCGAGTTTCGAGACGCTGCCTGTTTCCAAGCGGCCAAGCACGTGAAGAAGGCAACGCAAACATGGAAGGAGCCGTGTACGTGAGCGCTTTGCGCGCACACGTACACGGTTCCTTCAATGTGTGCACTAGTCGAGATCGAGAGTCTAAAGCCCCTTGCACAATAGGCGATAGCGATAGCGATAGCGACAGCGACAAGGTTGCCGACAAAGGTATAGCTTTGTCGGCAACCTTGTTGCTGTCGCTATCGCTATCGCTATTGCCTATTGTGCAAGGGGCTTTACAAACGAGAGAAAGTAGAAAAGTAGTACACGGAACGTATTCAGTACATATTTAGTACTTGATATACATATATGTGTATGTGTGTGTGTGTATGTACACACACACACACACACACACACACACACGTATGTGTATATCAAGTATTGAATATGTACATATATATGCAATGTCGGAAGTATAAGGCATATGTATAATGTATGCGCATATGCTATATGCTGTGAGCGTGAATCGGATCGCAGGGCATATCTAACGAGACATCTGTACGATATATCTGTCCTCGTCTAACGAGACATCTGTACGATATATCTGTCCTCGTCTAACGAGACATCTGTGCGATATGTCTATCCTTGTCTAACGAGATACCTGTACGATATATCTGGCCTTGTCAGATTGTAGCGACTGCAGCGCCATCTCTCAAAAGATCCGGCAACTACTGCTATAGCAACTTACTGCTCATCCTGTCAATTTGCATGTGCCTCTGCATGCAAACCTTCATTTAACGATATCTTTTTTTCTAGGCGTTGAATCTTAGTTCTATTTACACAATATTGTTCCTACACGTTTGCCCTATGGCGCTGATGTGTCATTATATATATATAAACTGCAGTATTTTTGTTATTGTCGTCAAATGACAGCTGCATGTGCCTAAATTAGTTTTCTTTTCGTTCCCGATATGAAATCGTATTCAGCGCCATAGATTTTTGTGCGTACTTTAATTCTAGACCAGGAACTTGCAATTCTGTAAAGCCAATTGAAAGAAAAGACAAAATGAAAAAGTGTCGGTAACTACTGCCACTATAGGATCCCCTTAACCGATGAGACTATTATTCTAAATGGAACGTTCTTTTTGTGGATCTTTGGAAGACCATAAGCTTTAGGAAGTGTAGAATCGCTATAATGTAAGAAAAAGTATTGGCTCTTAGAGGTATATTTTTTCTGTAGCCACTTTTTAATCATAGTATTTAATTCCCTTTCAATTCTGGCTGTTCAAGGCTGTTCTCGAGGAGACACAGTTCAATAAAGTTTAGGAGAATAAGTACAATAAAATACGTATATTACAAAATATATACAATATGTACAGAGTTCCCTTACTTTTAGCAAAGCAAGAAGCCGTGAACGCGCGCACCGAATTGAGCCCGACGTGCTAGAAGCAGCAAAGCGGGTTCACGAAGCGAGATAGCGGAATTTCGTGTTCTAGCGAAAGAATTTGAAGCGGTGTGCAAAGCGGTTTTAACTAGCGGGTGAACTGCGAGCGAGAGAGGCTCTCCGTCGAGGGAAGCTCTTTTATAACCGGGCTTTTTTTCGTAATCACCAATTATTTCGAAGTGTTGGCGGTGACCTCAGGTTTTTCCTTGTGATTGGCGGCGAAGGGATATGACGCGCATTGAGCCGCACCTGACATGCGTGGAACACGGATTGTGACAGGCGATTGGCAATCGGCTGCCTACGTCACCGCATCGCGTCGACGCGAGACGAAACATTGCTAACCGGCCGTTAGCAATTGTTATTGGTTTTTTGTTGTTTGTTACACCGATGACTGTTTATAACGTGTTCGTTTATAACGAAAACCGGCGTTCTAGAAACGTCTTGGAAATAATATAAAATATGTACAGAAATGCCTTTAGAGAAACCCACGTTATAAAGCAATGTATTCAGAAATCACACATAAAGATTATGATTTAATTAACGTTAACTGAAGCTACCGCGAAGGCACACACATTGTGCCTTTTCATGCGACGAACTCGATGCACGTTACGATGCAATCGCGATCTCAAACACTGGCTTTCTTTTGACTACTTCATAGGTACCTTTGTCATTAAACAACATCTCCATTTTCTGAGTGTACTCATTTTTGTCTAATGCTACCGTGACATTACCTTTGTCGGCTCTTGTAAAAATAACATCCGGATTGTTTCTTTGAAATTGGATCGCGGAATTGTACCTCGCAATGAGACTACGTTCAATCGGTGTGGTAAGTGGTCTTTTTTGTAAGAACTTAGAAAATTGAGGGATCGCCACATTACGTATTCTGATATATGTACTATATGTACTATATATATCAGAATACGTAATGTGGCGATCCCTCAATTTTCTATATACATATATATGTGTATACATACATACATATATATATATATATATATATATATATATATATATATATATATATATATTGTGACGTGACAAACGTCGCGTCCCCTACCCCGGGTGGGAGCTCGGCCGAGGGAGGCGTCAGGGATGGGGACTCCGCCCGAGGCGGGCGGAGGGCGAACTTTTAGGTTAGGATTAAGACCTTTTGCGAGCGTTACAGGTCGAGGGAGAGCGGAGCAGATGGCCAGGGTCACGACGATTGTAACGGCTTATGCCGCGTCGAGGGACTTACGGCTGGGCAACCAGGAGCTTCCGAGGGCGTACGGTCGGCGGGCGGGTCACGCTGGGGCCCACAGCCGGGAAGTAAGCCGACCTGTCAAGGCGTTACAGGTGGCACCAGAGCACTGTAGCCCGAATACGGAGGACGCAGAGAGGGGGACGCCCCGACGAAGGTCCCCGTTGAGGAAGGGCCCACCACCGGTCGACGAGCCATGGCCCGGCCAGCCTGGCCGTCGAGGAACCGGACGATGAGTCGCGGCCTGGACAGCCGGTCTCACGTGGGCGGATTTTGAAACTACCGCCGGCGGAGGGGAGCCGTGACGAAGGGCGCTCTAGTGGGGCGCGGCGATCGCCTAGAGGGATCGCTGGCGGACCAGGGCGCAGCACCGACCAGGCTAGGGAAACCGGCGCGCGCGGGCGCGCGAGGGCCCTGCGTGGTCCCGCCGGACCAAGGAAACGCCACTGTCGAGCGAGCCGCCATCCTGGCAACATCCAGCCCTGCGAGCCGATTGACGAGCTGCCGGAACAGCGAGAAGTTGTAAGGCCACTGCTCAGCCATCCTCGAAGTAAGATCGCGGAGATACCTGGGCCCTCCCGGGAGTCGCGTTGTGCCGCGGTGATGTATGAAACCAGCCGTAACTGAAGAAAATCGAGTGCCATACCGCGGGAGGGCCCGTGCGAAGTGATCGCGAGTGCCCGCCTCGGGGATGAGAACGCACGGCCGCCGACAGTCAGCGTGCGTGTACTTTCGTTGCGTGTGATATCGTTTCGTGTACTTTCGTTGCGTATAATTCCGTTGCGAGTAATTTCGTTTCGCGTAATTTCGTTGCGGGCGATTTCGCCGCGTAGAATTTCATGGTCGCCGATGGATTAACCGTGCCGTAGTTTTGAGAAGTGGCTCTCGCGCGTGGGAGAGCCTCGTAGTTATCGTTGCCGGTTACGTTCAGGCCATTTGGAATTAGCTATACGTGCGTTTCATCGGGATTAATGGCCCACGGTTGCGTCGAGTTTACGGGTGAGGCCTTTCGTGCGTCTCGAGGGGAGAGAAGATCCCCAGCGCTGTCGCGGTAGACCGTAAGGAAGCTGCGGAAATCGGTTAATGGTTAGACGTAGACGTTTCGAGTATTTCGCGTTTGGCCGTCCGGGTAGGATTCGCTACAATTTATGTCGGGGAATAGCCTTGTGCGAATTCGATCGAGATTGCCGTGCAGTTCAGCGACGGAATGAGTACCGCGCTCGTGGGGTGACACGTGGCGCGTACTCGAATTCTGCTTGTTCGCCGTGGAACACGCTATCTTCCACATGTTATCTGCCTTAAACGAAATATAATTTTTTATGTCTCCTGTTATTTGAGTGTGATGATTGCGCTACGCTCCCTCTCCTATTCCATCCGCGGTTAATCACAGAAGCCCAGAGCCTGAGAATACTGCGATCTCGTGAATCGTGGTGCGTGGAATCGCACCTGGCGCCCAACATAACATCTTAAAAATACTCAGTCGAGCTACCATCGGGGTTTCGGAGAGAGATATCGCGAATCTATAAAGAGATCTATAGTGAAGAAAGCAACGGCGCGCTCCTCCACGGCCGGCGAGACCGTGAGGACATCGTCGTCGTCGTCGCAATATATATATATATATATATATTTTGTGTGTGTGTGTGTGTGTATATATATATGTATATGTATACACATATATATGTATATATATATTTCTGTCGGTCGCTGGTGGTGATCGCAGGTCTCAGCGGGGGGCTAGCAGGGTGATTCGTGGCACTTGGCGTGCACAGAATTGACTCGTAATTCTTAAGGTGATGCTGGAACCGTCTGTATAACCGACAAAATTATCATTTTCTATGTTATCGACCTATATCTGTCATTGTATAGACAAGGATAGCACCTAACCTAGCATCTTCCACTGGGCTAAGTAATATCTTTTTTTTTAGGCTTCAAATCTTACTTCTAATTGCACGATATTATTCCTGACAGTTTTGTGTAGAGGGCTGCATCACTATTTTCTATAGAAAAACTGCAGAATTTTTGTATAAAGCAAACATTGTCGTCAGGTGAAGACAATATTTATAAAAATAAATTTTTTTTTTAGTTTATCAGAAAAAATCATGTACAGCCCTCTACATTTTTGTGCGTACTTTAATCGTGTAAAAGGATTTTCCATTCTGTTCAGCCAATTCAAAGATATTGCTTAGACCGATTATGCAGTGTCGCTGTCACTCCAGGATCCCCTTAAGCCGCGACGCAACAGAAATCTGTTCTTTTTTGTTTAAGTGAGGAGTACGGCTGACTGATGAATACGGCTTCAAAAGATAGACTGTTTCGAGCTGGATCAGAAGTGACTCCAAGTGCGCAAAGTCGCGATTTTTATACAAAATTAAGGAGGCGGGATTATTTTTTAATCTGATTTGATTGGTGGAGTTCTCTTCCGATCGTGACATAGCTTTCGGTTTTCCGCCTATCCCTTGGCGAGTTTACCCAAAAATCGTCATTGCCTATGAACAATTTCTAGTTAGCGGCTATTCATTGGCTAGTACGTCATCACTTTGCCCTTTGACAGTCCCTTCCAGAGGCTTAGCTTTATCAATCGTTGCGAGCCGTGGGTCTTAAGTCGAATCCGCGTTTCACGGAAAAGCGTGAGATTAACCCGCCCGTGACCTAGATCACCTAGATCCTTATGGCGTTTTTAATTTATTGCGACCTATGCCACGAAATTTCGAGATAATTGGCTTCATTTCGTGGAATTAGATAGAATGCGACAAACAAATCTATAATTTGCCTATTTTATTAGGCTCGAGTCCTCTGGAAGGTTATAGGGAGGAAAAAGAACGAGGAAGAAAGGAAGAAAAGCGGAGTGTCACCGCAAATCGATGGCGCCGCTCGGGATGATCGAGTGTGCGTTTTGTCGTAACGGGCCGCGACGCCGCTCTCGAAAACTGCCGCTAGGATAGCGGGAGGGGGGGGGGGGGGGAGATTGCGAGCTGTAAAAATCGCAAGCGCCGTTCTTTGACGGTTGGAGACCGAATGGTGTTTTGCGCAACGTGAAAGCGGGAGGCTGCGCGCCGCGTGAGCAACGAGTGAAACCACACGCCGCACGCTGCGCCGGGTCAAGCGTGAAACGCGCGCGCGTGTTTTACGCGCCGCATTCATTAACCCTTCGCTATTATTCCACGCGTCGCTTCCTCTTAGTACATTAAAGAATCCGCGAATCAAAACAGTTCGCCGAAATCGATGTAAGAACACCGAAGAAAGAGGGAGGAGGAGGAAGAAAAAGGTACCTATCGTAAACCGCGCGGTTGATATTTCACGTTACCGGTTAAAAATTCAGGAACCGACGCTTTATGTAATGGGAAAGCTGAGTACGGCATAGAATATTTACAAGTCGGAAAGAAATCGCATTGATACTCTATTTTCACCTTTCTCGCAAATTGCCGAGTGGCAAGTCGATAAATGAGAAAAGGAGAAGAAGGTGGTTTCCGAGAGATCCATTCAGGGATCATCCTGCTTCTCGCTCTACACACGTGACATTCAGATTAATGTCAGGCTCCTTCTCCGGTTTTAGCGCAAACACGAAAGTGGACCAGCGACACGTCTAAATGAGATTCGTAATTGCTCGAAAATGCAATAAAGCAGCGCTGTAGTATTACGCATTACGCGCGATATCACATGGTGCGCGAAAAACTGGAATGGATAGGTAGTTAACGGGAAAGTACTCGGTCGATCCTCGCGTTTAGTCGAGTCCGACCGGTTTTCTAATAAACACGGCCTCCTATCTGTAACAACGCTTGTCTAATCCCACGGGCCTATTTCGCGGAAAAAACGCCAATTTCCAGTTTTTGCTCGTAGCCTATACAGCGAAACGCTTATGGCTCGCGATTTCTGTTATTTGTCACGTACACAGATCGCAGAAGCAAAACCGGTCAGCTACAATATTTTATTGTCAACGCACTTTTTTCACTCTTCGGAACTACGCATCGTATTTCCACTGCTTTTGTATCATCTCTTCTTTTTCTCCGACGACTCCGCGACACACTTGTTATATCGACTTTCACCGGCGGATAAAAATCATTATACGTTTTATAGTCAGGAGAAGCCATCCGAGCCTCAATGTCCGCTTTTCCGTTCTCGGAAGAGGAGAGAAAAAAAAGGGAGCTTCGACAAACGCTCGTGTCGGACAGTTTTTGTATGAATTACGATGTAATCAGGCTCAGATCGAAGCTTTAAAGTTTCCGTCGTGGTCGTCCCGGTAACATCGACAGATCTCGCCTTTCCTCCGCTGTTAGTCGTTAAGCTCCTCGATTGCAACAGTATCCCACCATTGCGCACCGTGATTAATGGTCCAGCCGTGAGTGAAACGTAAGTGCGTAGAAATAAGTAAAAGTTACACGCGGCCTTGTTCACCGTTCGCCAACAGCCGTGAGGCTGTAAAGGCCGCATTACAGGTGAGACCCGCCTGAGACAGAGAGGGCGGATGTTCCGGGGAAGCGAGGGCCACAGCCCTGACGGACGCATAAACGAACGAGCATTTGTCTCCGGCCTCCGCAACCGGTTACCTTCGTGATCTTTTCGAAAAGTAGTCTTAAAGACGTTTTATCTCATCTGGTACAAGCTGATTGGCTAATGGATAACTATCGGCATCTTCCGCTGGCGACATCGTAACGCTTGATAGTCTTACCAGCGATTTTCTCGAGCCACTTAATCGTTAACGCCTGCGATAAGATCATTAAGGTGAAAACCGGACGGGCGCGCGTTATTTACGAGCCCATTCTAGGAAAATCAGGTGAGAATTGGCGGAAACAATTGGAGTGAAAGTAAAAAGTAAGATAAAAGGGAAAATGATTAAGCGCATGCGGGATACCCCGCGCCGAGATCGACCACTCATGTGAAGCAAAGAGAACTCGACAATTCGGCGGAGCATCGCTTTCGCGCAATTTAACGCAACGTACCACGACCGGCGCGGCGCGATCCGTACTTTCGCGAAAAGCTAATATTTAACGTATGATCACGCAGTGAGAAGAGAGTATCGAGCGTGTCCGTGGACTGAGCCCGAAGGCACGGCTCTCGGAGATCAAAGAAGGGCTTTGCCGTAGAGCGAGCCTTTCGAAAGACATCGATTGCCCGCAGCTCGGCAAAAGTGAAGGTGCATCTATGTGGCCCCGCGAGCGAAGCCGCGTTATCCCGAGTAAGAGAGACAGAGGAGAGACCTCATGAAAGATTCATGCCGGCGAGGAAGACGGCCTACGGCGTCGCGAGACACCTGCGGTAACCACCATCACGACAAGTCTCACAGGAGATTAGGATGTCCCCGATATTTTTAGTCGCATTCTGGAATTGAGAAGCGGACACCGCGGTGGTCACTTCCGACCGATATACCTAGGACATCTTACGTGCCTCGCGTTTATATGCCTCGAACGACGACCGGGTGACACGGTTAAGGAGGATAACTACGGAGACGTTTCGTATGAAATTGCGAAATTGACTTTCTTGCGCGAGGAAATCTTGCCCGGCGAACACAAACGCCGGCTTCTTAATTCGCTCTACTTCACGGGTGTTCCCGTCCGTCATTACGTGAACTATCTGGAAGAGCAAATCGGCGTTCCTCGAGCATTTAACGTTGCTGAGCGTTGTTCGCGAGCCGAACTGGCGACGGCGACGGCAGAAACGCAGGGCGAGAAAGCTTGGAAAGCTTTCGTTTCAACAATCATTTGCCGCACTGCATGGTCTCGCGACTCGGCGCGAAAGCGCGCGAAAGCACTCGCAATCCGCAGCCGCTGCTGACTCTCGCGAAAAAAGAAGTGTCGAATGTACGATGCTGGACTGTTTACACAACTCTCTTCTCTAAATTCTAAATCTCTTCTCCAGATTCTCTCAGATGGCATCGAATTTTTCGTCTCTAGCCATTATCGAGAGGATGAAAGTCGGATCTTGGACAAGACGTTAAATATCTGTGTTTTTCAGGATCCGACTTATGTACACGGTTAATTAGTTGAAAATCTGGCGCGCGTCAGAAACGCTTAACATATAGTTAACGCACGTGTGATAATGTTTACGCGTTAATGTTCCTACGTGCTCGCGATTAATCCACGGACACGATTCTGCTCCTCGAGAAAAGCGCAAGGGGAGTTGCGGGCTATTAGAAGGAATAGCGCCGCAAGACTTTCCAACACATATCCCATTTGCCGCCATCTCCATGTCGTTAACGTCTACTTACGCCAAATTACGTGGTTAGAGAAACCGACATACAAATTCATTCTGTAAAACGCGCTAGAAAAAAAATGACGTGCTCGCGACAAGAATCTAACGTGTACAACGTATCTTTTTAAACAGTAGACATTACAGGCCCGCGCTACACGCGCGCTGTCAAAATATGCCATGACAGCCGCTCATGAAGTAAGCGCAACAAGAGAACCAATTCCCACATCGCGGAAAAGTGACTACAATATTTCGATAGATTCGAGTATCGATGACATGCCCTTTTTAGAAGAGGATAATCATGCAATTGTATAAATTTGTAAATCTTTGTCATTTGTGAAGACATAGTTCGCGCAGGTTTTTTAAGGGGATGCTGGAGCCGTCTGTTTTATCGGCACTTCTTTGTCGACTTAGCGTCGTATTAATTTGACAGAATTAAAAATCCTTCTCCAGAATTGCAGTACATACATTAATGATTCAGGGGAACTCTGATTTTATATAGAAAACGAGAAAAAATTACGAAAGTACAGATTTCCTTATCTACTTTTATCCCAATATGGCGTCTCGAGTTGCGGCGAGCTGTCAGCTCGTCACAAGATGTATTTCATATAAGAGATATACCATTGGTACGAACGCGAAAAACAAGTTCCCCTGAATTGCACAAGAATAAAAACATCGATAAACCCCCCAAATCAAGATTTGGAAGCGTAATATAAAAGTAAAGTGTCGATGTGTATCGTGCGTATGTATGCGTGTATCGTGCGCATGTATGCGTGCTTTGTGGATAAGAGTAGAGCGCAAAATAGCAGGAGATTAGTTCCGAGATATTCGGATAGAGGCGTTGTAAATTTCCATGGCACGCACCGCATGCACGCACGCACGGTCGCACGCACGCACGCACGCACACACTCAGAGATGAGTGTAGAGGACGAGGGGTAAGAAGTGTGAGGTGAGGTTATATACATCTGTCGACTGTCACCATCTGTCACTATCATAGCAAATGTGTTTTTCAGTATTTAGTAAGTGAATGTGTTGCATACTGTGTTTACGCGAACGTTACTTCTGTAGTAACTTACGATACTCGCAACCCGTCGCGTCACGTAAAGAGACACGGTCGGTCTCGCTTTCCTGTGATGATGACGCTTTTGATGAATTTTCTGACTTGACGCGAGACACTACCGTGTCTCTTGATAATTCACTCTGCGTCAACGGGATTATTCTGTAGCAACATATGATAATTACTCCATGTAAACGGGGGTCTCTGCGTTTACGCGGAGTGAATTATCGTAAGTTACTACAGAAGTAACGTTCGCGTAAACACAGTATGCAACACATTCACTTACTAAATACTGAAAAACACATTTGCTATGATAGTGACAGATGGTGACAGATGTATAATCTCACCTCACACTTCTTATCCCTCGTCCTCTACAGTTACTGTTGTGTGAGCGTTCATATGTGCGCGCGCTCTCATAGGGAGCGCACATTACTTGGCTGCGCAGTCCGATGCGCAGACGTCTAGATACGGGCGACACGCGAGTCGCCAAGCAGCAGTCAGCACTGTGCCAGCAACCGTGCCACATACATATATATATCTCTTATTCTTAAAGAAGAAGTAGTGTGTATTCATTTACCCTTCCTACTGAATCCACACAAGTACCTGTGCGACTACCTCGGAAAAACAGCACATTCGATACATTGGCGACGAGGACACAACAAATTGGCGACGAGGACGGTCGAATTCAGCGATCGGGAAGTGTCTCGAAAATTCCAGCACCGCGATATCACGCGCGGCCATTTTGGGAGACACACGTGGCACGAATTCACGTACGTTAAGAAACCAAGAACGTACTAAAAACTTCCGCGAAAGACAAGTACAATGGCACGTGCACCAAATACATTTACGATTGAGCCATTTGATCCTATGGTAGGACAATTTACAAATTGGCAAATGCGTTTGGAAGGCGCATTCAAGATTTTCACCATCGCGAACGCAGATCGCGTACCGTATCTCCTGCATTACGTAGGCCCTGCAGCATTCGGAATGTTAGCGGACAGATTGAGTCCGAATAATCCGTATACGTCGGATTATGAACAAATAGTAAAGACACTTAAAGATTACTACGAACCAACTCCTCTCGAGATCGCGGAAGTGTACAAGTTTTACCAAAGAAAACAAGAAGAGGGGGAGACTGCTCTCGAATTTTCGGCAGCGCTACATAAACTTGCGCTCAAGTGCAACTTTGGCGATCACATTAAAATTGCCATAAGAAACCAGTTCGTCTGTGGGCTCAGGAATCGACGGGCTCAAGGCAGATTACTCGAAACCAAGGATCTGGATTTGGAACGAGCGGTTCAAACAGCGGCTATGATCGAGTTGTCCGAGAAGGGGACAAAGCAGCTACAGGGGGAGACGGAAGTTACCCAGGTGCATGCAGCCAAGAAGGCAACGGGCAGCAGCAGCGGCAGTTCCAGTAAAGATAAGACGAAAAACTTTAATAAGAAAAATGTTAAGCCGCGTTTTCAAAACTCAAGTAAAATTATTTGTTACCGGTGCGGTAAAAATTACCTCGCGTCTCAGTGTTCGCTAGATAAAGCAACGAAATGTAATGCATGCGGTAAAGCTGGGCATTTGCGTGTAGTTTGTCGTACTAACGTGAGAAATGTTAATAAAGTAGAATGTTTACCCGTTGAACACGTGAAATTCAGGGATAAGTTTTTCACAACGTTATTAGTAAATAACAAGAGTATCAAGTTCGAGGTTGACAGTGGTGCAGCCGTTACTTTAATTTCTCAGTCCCTTGCGAATAGATTATTTCCGAAAAATAAAATTCATAAGTCGGATATACAGTTATTTTCATATTGTAAGCAACAAGTTAAAGTGCTTGGTTACATGGTGGTAGAGGTGCAAGATGGTAAAAATTCTCGTAAATTACATTTGTACATTTCAGTGCAAGAACGCAAGCCGTTACTAGGTCGAGAATGGATTTTACAAATGAAAAATAATAAAGTACGTCAATTTCTGGGACAATTACATACATTGCACAAAGTTGATAACGCGAGTAATTTAGAATTACAAAAGTTATTGAAAGAATTTCCAAATTTAACGAATCCAGTCATGGCAAAAATTACGAATATGCAAGCAAGGCTTACGCTAAAAGAAAAAGCAAAGCCAGTGTTTATTAAAGCGCGTCAAGTTCCCTTCCGTTTACGTTCTTTGGTGGAGGAGGAATTAGATAGATTAGTTTCTGAGGGAATATTAGAAAAAGTCGATCATTCAGAATGGGCTACACCCATAGTTCCGGTTATTAAAAAGAACGGACAAGTACGTATTTGCGGGGATTTCAGCGTAACACTGAATCCACAGTTACTGATCGATGAACATCCGTTACCTACGGCGGATGAATTACTGAATTCCATGGCGGGTGGGACAATTTTTTCTAAAATAGATTTACTACAGGCTTATTTACAATTAGAGGTTCGGCCGGAAGACCGTCACCTTTTAACCTTGAGTACGCACAAGGGTCTTTATAGATCTACGCGGTTAATGTATGGTGCCGCAAATGCGCCAGCGATATGGCAACGTACTATTGAAAATATATTAAAAGATATTCCGGGAGTAGTAGTATTTTTCGATGACATACGTGTCTCAGGTAAAAATATGAAGGATCATCTACAAAAATTGCGTTTAGTATTAAGCCGTTTGGAAAAATACAATATTCGTATAAATATGGAAAAGAGTGAATTTTTCATGTCACAAATTTCGTACTGTGGATACATTATTAATAAAGACGGATTACATAAGGATCCGGTAAAAATAGAAGCGATAAATCTCATGAAGAGACCTTCCAATGTTTCGGAAGTACGTAGTTTCTTGGGGATGATAAATTATTACGGGAGATTCATTCCTAATTTGAGTTCAATTTTATACCCATTGAATAAATTGCTTCGTAAAGATACTAAATTCCAGTGGACTTCTCAATGCGAGAAGAGTTTTCAAGATGCAAAGAACGCGTTTACTAGTCCTAAATGTTTGGTACATTTTGATCCACGATTACCAGTAACGGTAGCTACAGACGCGAGTTCTTACGGGGTAGGTGCGGTTTTATCACACATCTATCCGGACGGCTCAGAGAGAGCTATACAGTACGCCTCACAGACACTTTCGTCTACTCAGAGAAAATACTCACAAATTGATAAAGAGGCATATGCAATTATTACGGGGTTAAGAAATTTCACCAGTATTTACAGGGTGCTAAATTTACTTTGATCACGGATCATCGCCCACTTACGCAGATATTTTCGCCAACAAAAAGTCTTCCGATTTTTACAGCCTTACGTATGCAGCATTATGCATTATTTTTACAGAATTTCAATTACGAAATTAAATACAGAAAATCGGAGTTACATGCAAACGCAGATTGTCTATCTAGATTACCGATTTCACAGGAAACGAATGAAGTTGATTCGGTAGATAGTTTTCAGTCAGGTACATTTGAATCTTTGCCAGTAAAAGCAGCAGAGGTAGCTACAGCTACAGAAAAGGATAAGGAATTATCCACAGTTCTACAATATTTGAAAACGGGAAAAATTACAGGGAAAGAAAGAACTTTCCATTCGATTAATTTGAACGAATTTACATTACAGGACGGAGTTATTTTCCGGGATTCTCGAGTAGTTATTCCATTCAATTTACAAAAGAAAATTCTGCAGGAATTACATACAGGTCATTTCGGCATAGTCCGGATGAAACATTTAGCTAGAAGATATGTCTGGTGGCAGAAAATCGATAGAGATATCGAGAAATTAGTTGCAAATTGTAAAGATTGCAATGCTTTTCAAAACAATCCTCCAAAGGATGTTTCGCATATCTGGGAACCGTCTACAACGCCGTTCGAGCGTGTACATGTCGATTTTGCAGGACCATTTTTAGGTCAATATTTTTACATTCTGGTTGATTCTTATTCAAAATGGCCAGAAATACATATCGTTAAAGATTTAACGTCACGTACGACAATAAACCTTACTCGACAAATTTTTGCAATGCACGGGTTACCTAGATATTTTGTTTCAGATAATGCTAAGACTTTTACGTCTAAAGAATTCAAAGATTTCTTACTATCCAATGGGATTGCACAGAAATTAACAGCTCCCTACCATCCTGCAACCAATGGCCAAGCGGAGCGTTACGTACAGACGCTTAAAAATTTATTAAAGCGAATGCGATGTACTCCAGCGAATGTACATGTAGAATTGCAAAGATTGTTATTGCAATATAGAAATACGCCTCATGCGACAACAAAGATTTCGCCAGCGGAAATGTTATTTTCGCGGAAATTACGTACTAGGTTAGATTTATTGCGACCTTTCGAAGATAAAGTTAAGTACAATACGGGTAGTACACCTGTAACTTTTGAGGAAGGGAGAAGGGTCAGTTGTCGAGATTATAGAGGTAAAGATAAATGGGTTTTTGGTACAATTGCGCAGCGTTTAGGAACGCTTAATTATAATGTTAGGTTAGACGATGGACGTACGTGGAAACGTCATGTTAACCAGTTGCGGAAAATCGGTAAGGACACACCGGTAAAAGAGGAAGAGTACGACTCTTCTTTTGCTGAGAATACAACGGAAGCGACGGATACAAGCAGGGAGCCGTCCATGTTTTCAAATACAAGTCAGGTTGCGTCTGACGAAACCGTTAGAGAACAGAATAGGTCTAATAGTGTAGTTAGTAATTCGAGTACGATTAAGGCTCCTCCGTTTTCACCCATTACAAGTTTAGAAAGAGCTGATTCGAGCTCTGATTCGTTCGCGACGCCTACAAGTGTGATAGCAGCGTCTACGCCTATACCCGTACCTACAAGGATTGTAAGCGGGACTGTCGAGAGTACAAACGACAATACGCCAGTTCAGACTTCTCGTGTACCACGTAACCGAAAACTTCCGTTGCATCTACGTGATTACGTAATGGATTAAGATTCGTAAATCACACAGCACCCCATACATTGTATTCATAAGCGAGGGGAGTGTTGTGTGAGCGTTCATATGTGCGCGCGCTCTCATAGGGAGCGCACATTACTTGGCTGCGCAGTCCGATGCGCAGACGTCTAGATACGGGCGACACGCGAGTCGCCAAGCAGCAGTCAGCACTGTGCCAGCAACCGTGCCACATACATATATATATCTCTTATTCTTAAAGAAGAAGTAGTGTGTATTCATTTACCCTTCCTACTGAATCCACACAAGTACCTGTGCGACTACCTCGGAAAAACAGCACATTCGATACATTGGCGACGAGGACACAACAGTTACTTGCATAATATTTTTAGGCTATATTTATATATTACATTGGCTGCATTCCGATATTCACTGTACTGTATATCTATATTTTTCTATATTTTACGTTACGTATACTATAGATTTTCAGTACTGACAGTTGCTGACAGTAAATATCGAAATGCAGCCTATATGTTGTCTATATAAGCATGTGCATTGACTAGTAAGTACATATGTAATAGTGAAAACATCATTTTTTTGTTATATGTACTTATACATATATTATATTATCAATAAATACATATTGTGTGACTAGTAAGTATAGGTATGTGTCACAGTAAATGTGTGAGTGCATAATTTTTCTACTATACTTATATGTTATATTATCAATATAAATGTGCACACATTGATTAGTAAGTATACATATGTCATACTAAATGTATCAATTCAGTAAATGTTTATACTTACTATTTACTAGTCAATGTATGCACATACATATTGATAATATTATATAAAATCATAGCAGAAAAATTATGCATTTACACA
>JASTWL010001753.1:17500-23458 GCA_035220575.1 Temnothorax rugatulus | reverse complement strand
CTGCATCCGTAATCATTGGAGAGAATATAGATAAAACAATAATTCATGACGAAATTCAAGATTTTATTGAAGCTCGTTATGTCGGGCCCGTGGAAGCATGTTGGCGCATTTTAAGCAAATCTTTGCAAGAAAAAAGTCACGCTATATTTCGTTTACCGGTTCATTTACCAAACGAACATAGTGTAATAATCGATGATAACATTAATAATGATGCGATAAGATCTGCTGTAGAACGAGTAACAATGTTGTTAGATTATTTTGAGTTAAATTCTCGAGATGAGGAAGCAAAACAATATTTATATAGTGATATTCCATCTCATTATGTATTTAAAAAAGTTACAATTAATGGCAGAACTATTAATCGTTGGGAGAAACGTCAAAGATACTTTAATTGTATTGGTCGTATGTATTCCATTAGTCCGTCTCAGATAGAATTGTTTCATTTACGTATACTTTTATTACATGTTAGAGGAGCTACGAGCTTTCAAGAATTAAAAACAGTTGATAATGAAATACATCAAACTTTTACCGCTGCATGTTTAGCATTAGGACTCATAGAAGATGATGAAGAATGGTATCGTGCGATGAACGAAGCGAAAATTTGGATGATGCCAAGACGACTTCGTAATTTATTCGTGCGAATTTTAATTCATTGTCAACCAATTGATCCAAAAAAGTTATGGGATGAGTTTAAAAAAGATATGTCGGAAGATTATATAAGACGATTTGGGCCTATAATGGGAATAAAGAAAGCCTATAATTACATTATTAATTTACTTCAAATGGAAGGATCTAACATTATTAATTTTTCTGATATGGAACAAATAACAGAGGAACAAGAAATAAATGAAGAAGCGCAGATTGAGGATATATCAATAGGTATGCGACAATATGAACAATTAAACGTAGAACAAAAACAAATTGTTGATACTATATTAGAAGTAACAACAAGTAACAATAGTAATAATAGATGTTTCTATATCGATGGTCCAGGTGGTTCTGGTAAAACTTTTATTTATACAACATTGTACTATTTACTTAAAAGCAGAGGAAAAGTAGTAAGTACAATGGCATTTACCGGAATTGCAGCGACATTATTTCCAAATGGGAGAACAACACACAAAGTTTTTGGGTTACCCGTACCTCTTTTCGCTGATTCTACATCAAACATTAAAGTTCAATCTAAAGAAGCTGAGAATTTAAAACTTGTGGATGTTTTTATTGTAGATGAAGCTCCTATGGCACCACGATATGTATTAGAAATAATGGATCGAACATTACGCGATATAATGCAAAACGACTTATATTTTGGTGGTAAAATTGTTCTTCTCGGTGGAGATTTTAGACAATTATTACCTGTAAAAGAAAGAGCTACGCGTAGTGAAATTATAAATTTATCGATAAAATTTAGTGTTTTATGGAAACAATTTAAAATATTTTCATTGACACAAAATATGAGAACTTTACCACAAGAAAAAGAATTTGCACAATTTTTACTAAATTTAGGTAATGGTTCTTTAAATGATCATTTAGATTATGTTGATATTCCAGAAAAATGTATAGCAAACGCTAACTCAGATATGATAAAGGACATGTATGAAAACATTATAACACACAGACGATATAAAACTATGGCTAATCATGTAATATTATCTTCAAGAAATGTCGATGTTGATGAAATAAATCAAAAAGTAATAAATTTGTTAGATGAAAAAACAGAGAGAGTTTATACAAGCGTAGATACTCTTGAAACCACTGGAGATAATGAAGATATACATGAAACAATTCCAATAGAATATATCAACTCTTTAAACCCGACGTGTCTTCCACCTCATGAATTACGTTTAAGGAAATACACCGTTGTCATGCTTATTAGAAATCTTAATATCAGTGAAGGTTTATGCAATGGTACTAGATTATTAGTTTTAGATTTAGCTAATAACTTATTACGTTGTGAAGTTTTAACAGGTAATAAAGTTGGAGAAATAGTTTATCTCAATCGTATCACTTTATATTGTGAAAATATATATCCATTTACTTTTAAAAGGAGACAATTTCCGGTGAAATTAGCATTTGCTATGACCATAAATAAATCACAAGGACAAACTTTCGACAAAATTGCAATAGATCTTCGAAAAGATGTATTCAGTCATGGACAGCTGTATGTTGCGTTATCAAGAATTCGTTCTTGGGAATCATTGAAAGTTTATATAAAGAATGATAATCTATCTAATAAAGTAAAAAATTATGTTTATAAAGAAATATTTCAATAATAAGAAATAAAAAGATATTTTTGCTAAATCGTTAAATTTGATCCAAGATAAATTTCAAATTAATTTTGTTAAAGAGCATTAAAATAATTTATAAAATAATTTATGAAATAATTATTTATGAAGTAAATTGTTAAATAATAGATTAGTAAAAATAAAGAAATATAAAGAAAACTAGAAGATTTAAATATGATAAAGAAACTAATGTAAAAATAACTAAATAAATTTAAGAAAATAAAAAGAGAAAAAAAATTTATAAAAATTTAGTCAGAAAAAAAAGAAATTAGTTAATTTTCCAAATAAGATAAAATAAAAATTTTGAATAATATTATGCAAGAAAAATTTAAAAGGAAATTATATATACAATTAATAATATAATAACAAACTATGTTATGGAAAAATAGAAAAAATTAATTTTAAAAAATTGAAAGAAAAAAGGGAAAAATTTAAACAACGAACAATAATTATAAAAAAGTGTTAAATTAAAAATCTTATTTTATATATTTGTAACAAAGTATTAAGAAAAAAAAGAGAGGAAGAAAGAAAGGGAGAAAAAAACAGATAAGAGAAAGAGGGATAGAGAAGGGAGGGGGGAGAGAGAGAGAGAGAGAGAGAGAGAGATTGATTGATTGATTGATTAGTATATTTATGCCCAAGCAATGCTATAGGGCAAGGATAACATAGTATAATAATGCAAAAATAAAGTATGACATAGTGAACATACTACTCAAATGTATACACAGCTTAGTGTAAGCTGAACACAACTAAAACTAAAAGATACAACGCAGCTTAAATTTAACGCAACTAGAACTAAGAAAGACGACGCAACTTAAATTTAACGCAGCTGAAAGTAGGAAAGTAACAAGGAAAAGTATATACAGAACTTAGAGAAGTTGCCAGGACTAGGAAATAGAGCAAAGTACTCAAGCCGTGAATTCGGATGAAAACAGGTGTGATCGGAGCTGACTTTTGAAGACTGAAATAGAAGTTGCTGACGTAATGTTATCCGGAAGAGAGTGCCAGAAATAGATGGCCGAAATGTGAAAGGAATGTCGATACATTTCCGTTCTGAAAGCTGGAATGTGAAAGGTTTGCGACGAGGAATTAGCTAATCGATTTGACCTTCTGAGTGAAGGGCTAAGTGGGGTAAAAAGTTCACTCAAGTACGTTGGCGAACCCATATAATTAATACGGTACAACTGACAGCCAAGAAAATAAAGTCTTCTGTTCTCGACGGACAGCCATCCTAGGCGACGTCGATATTGCGTTACATGCTCATCTTTCCGCAGATTATAGATGAATCTGATGCAACAATTCACGAGTCTCTGTAGCTTTAGATTAAGTTCCTTGCTCAGGCCGTGATAGACAAGGCAGCAGTAATCCAAGTGGGGCAGTACCAGAGACGTTACCAGCTTGATTCTAAGTTCCGTAGAAAGAGAATTCATATTGAATTTCAATTTATACAGCGCATGGTGGACTCGCTGCGAGACATGTGAGACATGCTTGTGCCAACTGAGATTCGACTCAAGACAGACGCCAAGGTTCCTTACCTCGTTTACATATGGCAAGGGCGTACCGTTTACAATGATGGGTGGTAGAAGATTCAGATCTATATTGTTGACATTCGCCCCACTACCAAAAATAATTACTTTTGATTTTGCAGGATTCAGTTTCAAACCATTAACATTAGCGTAGTCAAAAATAGCATTTGCATCTTTAGAAATCAGGTTGAGGCTATTGAAAAGATCTGCAAGAGCACAGAAACGATAGATCTGGACATCGTCAGCGAAAATCATGTGTTCGGAATATAACAAAACCTTACCAATATCATTTATGTAGAGAGTAAACAATGGTGGACCAAGCACAGAGCCTTGCGGAACACCACATAGCGTAAGAAGCCAAGAAGAAAAGTTGCCCTCATCATCGGTGACAGCCTGGGAACGGCCAGTAAGATATGAGTAGAGCCAGATGAGGGTTGGGTCAGAGAAACCCATTTCTTTAAGTTTAATCAGAAGCCTAAGATGTGGTACTGTGTCGAAGGCCTTACTAAAATCGAAGAGAATCATGATCGTGATCATTCCCATGTCTATCGCTTTCTTAATATCGTCACAGACACGCAACAACGCAGACTGGGTATTATAATTCGGACGAAAAGCAGACTGCCTCGTATTGATAAGATTGTACTTTGTTAGATACTCAGCAATCTGTGAAGCAACGATACGTTCGAGTACTTTAGATAGCTCAGGCAAATTTGCAATTGGTCTCGTGTCAGACGGGGATAAAGGAATGCGGATCTTCGAGAGAGGGCGAATAAGCGCCCGCTTCCACTGAGACGGAAAAGAAGATTGTTCTAATGAGTAGTTGAAAAGAGCCGTTAAACTAGATGAAATTACAGGCCACGCTAGCCGCAATATATAAAGAGGAATACCATCCACACCTGTCGCATAAGAATGAAGTGGTCTCGCAGAAATGAGTTGTGAAATCGTGAGAGGCGTAATCTTGGAGAAAGTAAACTCAGGACGCTGGGATGGACGAGTGACACAAGCGATAGCAGAAAGAAAGTCCTCATACAGGCATGGCGAATGAGCATCAGAAAGAGAGACATACTGTTCATTCAATTGACTCGGTGTAAAGTAGTGTAGTGGAGATACTAAAGAGGACTTTACAAGACCCAGACGTGCCAACTCTCTCCATAGTTTTCCAGGGTCAGTAATGGTTTTAAGAGAGTTCAGTTGGAACTCACTTTTGGCACTTTTAATGTCGGAATTGAGCTGGTTACGAAAATGTCTATATGAGGAATAGCCAAGTAAGCTATTAGAACGCTTAGCACGCTTGTAAACCTGGTTACGAATGCGAATTCTATACTTAAGATCACTTGTCATCCACCGCGCAGGGGGCTTTTTAATAGTAAAAGAACGCTCAGGCGCGAACACATCAAGGGTATTAAGTACTGCATCAGAGAGCACAGAACAGAACCTATCAACGCGTGATACCGATGACTGGTCATGACCATCACAGCCACAATCAGAAGAGGCATTAACACAAGCTGTGAACTCAGGACTATCAGTTAAGGACTGAAGATGAATCAGGAATTCATCTGCATCGATCGCCCTATAACAACGCCTTGAAATTGTACGCGCCGCTGCTGGCCTCCTGCCCAATGAAAGAGACACTTCGACCAGATCATGCCCCGCAATGAATGGGCACTCAGTTTTGGAAAATCTAAGGACCTTCTCACAGTCATCCACCGCTAGAACGTCGAGCCATGAGTCTGTGGTAGCCGTATGATATGTGGCGTCGGATTGAATAATATTCATAGATAGACCAGACATAAGGTCACGCAAGTAATTTGCTTCAAAGCTATTTGCCAGTAAATTACAGTTTAAGTCGCCGCCTATAATTATATTTTTATAGAGATGGGATACATTAGTAAGTGCTTGAGCAAAGTCCTGAAAAAGAAAGCCCTTAGGTCTCCTATAAATTGACGCAAATAAGACTGTTTCTTCACATGGCAATCGAATTTCTATTATGAGGAATTCAGGAGAATTGATATGAGCCGCAGCAGAGAACGCAACCAGCTTAGCCTTGAGAGAATGATGAATGTAGCAGGCTACACCCCCCCCCCATACGCCCAACCCGGTCGTGGCGGATCAGGAAGTAACCATCCAAGGCTACAAGCTCGTCCGAA